>VDFB02270651.1:540720518-540803305 GCA_007258455.2 Sequoia sempervirens | reverse complement strand
TGGTTATGCAAGGCATAACAAATGGCGACTCGGCTAGAAAAATGGTTTAACCATTTTCAAGAAACCGAAGGATTCAGCTACCCAGAACTCCTGGTTCATGAACATCACAACTCCAGTTGGGTCAGTTTTAACAACCAAGGTTGAGCTAGAATCTCAAATGTAAACCAACACTGGCTACCCCTGAATCTATGTGTGTGCTTGGTGGTGCATCATCCTTTCATAAAGTTTTTCTCATCTTTTGAAAAACAATGTGTAAGATTTGAACTACATGAGTTGATTCCCTTTAGTTTTCGTGCAATGATATCTTGGGCATTGCTCCGCTGCCATTCAGACGTCCATAGCCCCCACAGAGATACCTCTAGTTTTCTCACAGCATTGCTCTACTGCCAGTCAGGCGTCCATAGCCCTGGTAGAGATACTGGAATCACCCATTCATATTGAGTCCCATTTTCTTTTAGATAACTCTTTTCTTTTTCTTTTCTCTTTTCTCTTGGAGTTTCAGATATTTCATTCAATTTTTCTCAATATGTTAGATGTCAGACATCTGTTCTGGGTTGAAAACTACCATGGACCTCATAACAACACTTGGGAGATCAGATTTTTCACTCAAATCTCACAACATTATCACCCTAGGACAAATATACCATTACAAAAGGAGATGATCTTAATGATTTGTGACAGATTCAGAGGAGCTAATGAAGGTTATTTACTTTGCACCTTGTTTTCAAGACTTTCTACAACTCTTATCGACAATGGGCATAAAACGACGAATTCAGGACAAAATCATCTAATCAGAAAACTTGAAAATATCTAAACTACTTCTCTCCTAACAACCAAAGTATGCTTCAGATAACAACCCACTATTTAAAGAGGGGAAGAACAGATAAACCCCAAAGAACAAAACAAGACAAAAACAAAAGATCAAAGGAAATGAAAGTACAGAAAGAAAAGATAAATAAACAAACAACAAAACTATTTACAAACAGAAGAGCAAATTACTTACAAATAGGAAACAAACAAATTATGTACATAAAGAGTAGTAGACTATTTACATGTAGAACAACAAATTACAAAGTTTTACGACTCAAAATAATGCTTAAGAAACTGTCCATTGACAGGCAAGGGAACAGGTTCTCCAGTTAAACTGTTCAATCAGAAAGCATTTTCTCCCAAGATCTCAACAATCTGATAGGGACCTAACCAGAGTTTGTCAAATTTCTAGTGACTGCCCTTCTTTTCATTGGCTTTATCCCACAACAGCACAAGGTCAGATATCCTAAAAGATTTTATTTTGGCTCTTTTTTCAAGCCAACGTTTGACAACAGCCTGGTGTCTAAAGAATTGCTGCAAGGCAGCATCTCTCTGCTCTTCCAATTTTAACAAGGCAGCTAATCTTACTTCTATCCTATCATCACTAGAGTAGAATTTCTACATGAACTCAAGGATAGGTATTTGAAAATGAATAGGGAACACAGGCTCTTGTCCATACACTAGCTTAAATGGTGAAGTCTTTAAAGTAGCCTTGATCCTAGTCCTATCTGCCCATAACTCAAACCTTAGCTGGGTGTGCCAGTCCTTAGGGTTGTTCTCTAACAGTTTCTGAATTACCCCCAAGATATTCTTATTGGTTGATTCTGCAACTCCATTACCTTGTGGGTAGTAGTTTGAAGAATATTTTAAGACAATTTTGTGATCATATGCCCATGAAATGAACTCAGCAGAAGAAAAGGAAGAGCCATTGTCACATACCAATGCGAAGGGTACTCCAAACCTAGTAGTGATGCATTCGGTGAGGAACTTGATCACCACCTCTGTTGTGCTATTCTTGCAAGGTATAGCTTCGGTCCATCTTGTGCAATAATCAGTGGCAATCAAAATAAATTTATGTCCTGCAGAAGAATTTGGGTTAATTACCCCAATAAAATCCAGGGCCCATTGGGAAAATGGCCTTACCTTGTAGACAAGCTACAATGGCATGGTTGAATGGCATTCTTTTGATGTAGAGATCTGACATATGTGACATGTTCTTGTATGTTGATGGGAATCTTTGAACAAACACGACTAGTAATAACCGGATTTGAGGATCTGGTGTGCCAATGAGTCCGCCGAACCATGACCTGTGCTATGTTTCCCATGAAATTCAGTGATCACATGTTTATCCTCCTATTGATCAAGGCATCGTAGGTACACTGCCTCAAAATTCTTCCTATATAGCAATCCTCCTTTGAGCATATAATGAGAGCTCTTCATTCTCAGCGCTCTCCTTTGAGTGGCATTCATTCCCTCTGGACATCGATTGTTGAGGATGAAATAGATGATATCAGCGTACCAAGGGTCGTTGGAAAAGGACCGGGTAGTGTATTTCTAGCAAATAATATTCTCACCAGCATTCGCCATGGATTTAGACAGGCCTGTACCTCTGACAAGTTTCATAGGGCATATTTCTAGATCGAACTCTTGCAAGATGGCCATCCATTTCCCTCTTCTTTCTCCTAGCTCGCTCTGCATAAGTAGAAAACATTATTGCTTCCTTGGCTTCAAATGAGAAGTAGTATGCAAAAATCTCAGGGTGACTTAAGCTAGCTTCCTCAGCTTGGGCAACATGATTTAAAATGTCAATGTAGGGTTCGCAAGTCAATTCAAAACGATTTTGGTAATGCACCCTGCACCAATTAGGGAGTAGAAGACTCTGCAGATTGGTGTCTTCTCCTAAGACCAGCTGATCCTATTGTAGCTTCTTGATCAATGCTTGTTGGTTTTCATTAATCATGGAATCAGGGAACTTTTGTATTGGTAGTGCTTTAGGATCAAGAATAGAAAAGGTTAAAATTTCCTCTCTTTTATAAACACCTATCCCAGTTTTAAAGTAAGCTACCTCATTGGGGCAATCATACTTAGTGATGACATGCTTGAGGCGAGGCTCACTTTCAATCCTAATCTGTGCAGGAATTCCCCTCCATGGTAGCCACATGTGAAAAGTCAAGGGAGAGATACCCCCCTATGCCTTTCATCAAATCTCTACTCAACAGCATACTATAGGTCTAGGGAATGTTTGCCACTTGAACATCTATATTGGTTTGAATTCTAGGGTCCGACCCTACTTGTACATGTATGTTTCTCAATTCCCCTACTGTATTAACCTCTGTCTTGTCAAGTTGGATGAGTTTCTTGTTTGTTTGGGCAGGGTTTAATCCCAATTTCTTGCATATAGAAAATGGCATAACATTGCCAGAAGCCCTTGAATCTAACAGACAATTATGTAGGTTCTTCCCACAAATTCTTAAACTTAAAAGAAATGGTGGAGTACCTACCTTGCTTTTATACAAGGTTGTGTTCATGTCTGCAGTAGGTACCACCTTGTTCTTTTCTTTTGATTTATCAGCTTTCTCTAAAGCTTTCAGCACTATCTCTCGTTGAGCAGGGCACCACTTTAGGATATCGAAGTATGACAAAGAGGTTTTCTATTTCTGTGTCTCAGAAACAATATCAAATTTTGCGTTACTACTTGCATTATTTTTGACAAGAACAGACAAATTACCTTTGTTATGAAAGTTAGGTGGACCTTTTGGTGGAGGAGGGTTATTATCAACACTTTGATTCAGAGGCACCATGTGATTAGGTGGTGCTGACCTAGTGAATGGACCCTTATTCTGATTTCTCAAGAAGTGTCCTCCCTTTGTCTGAAAATCTTGGGTGTCATACATATCTTCCTCTGGTTCATTCTCATCTTGCCTTGGGAATGAAGGTTCTTCCTCGAAGAGGTCATAAGTCATTGTTATATCCACTAAGTCACCTCCTTTGTTTCAATTCCCTAGGAATGTTTGGGCATCTGCCTGTGCCATCTTGACCATCTTTTCCATTTCAGGGCAGTTTACCTCAGAATGGGTTGCAGTATCATGCAGCTTGCACCAGTTAGTCATAAAATTGAGGTCAGCCACATTTGCAGTATGTGACCTCTCCTCATTAGCTTGATGATTATGTGAAACTCCACCATTGTTTGGCCCTGTATTTCATTGTCGGTTGTTATTTGGCCTCTGGTTGTATCCTCTATTTTGATTTTGGTAACCTTGGTTAAGGGAGTTTTGGCCCTGATAACCCCTTTGGCTGTGATTGTTATTATTCTGATAAGTACCCTAATTTTTGTTGTTTTGATTAGGGTAGTTACCTTGGTTTTGGGAGGGGTTCAATCAAAGCTGAGCCATGTCATTTGTGACTTGGGATAGGGTTTTCTTTAAGGTATCTACCTCATTTGTGAGTTGGATTGTCTATTCACTTTCCACACTCTTAGAAACAAGTGGCTGACCACCATGATTTGGTGTTCCAATTTGGTTATGATGACCATGGGGACTTTGAGGAACTTGTGATTGTTGAAAGAAGTTAGGAGTTCCATTAGCAAAGAATGGAACAGGTGGTTGAGTTTTCAATTCAGACATAGGCCCATAATGGGAAGGAGACATCCCCAGGATAGTATTGAATAAAGGGGGCAGGCTAGGCATCTGATACCCCATTGAAGGAAAACCTCCTCCCAAACTTCCTTATTAACAACTAATTTTTTGTTGCAGCTTGATAGCTAGATGGTAAACTTTGGACAGAGAATCAATATCAGCCGGTTGATAAGTTCTTTGCAGGAACAAACCTAGCAAAGAGTCTATAACCCTAAAGTATGCTTGAATGGCACTATTTTCAATAACTAAACAGGGGTCCTGCAGCCTCCTATACATTTGTTAAAACCTAGTATTGAACAAGGGAAAGGATTCAGATGGCTCTTTTCTAATGGTAGCAAATTGGTGATATAAAAGAGCCGGGTCCACATAAACTCTGAACTGATTAATGAAAGCATTCTCCAAGTGTGTCTAGGTCAGAATAGAACCTTGTGGAAGATTAAGATACTAGTTGTACGCCATATCCCCTAAGGAATAAGGGAACAACCTACAGACTACATCATGGTGAGCTATCTAAGCTCTGGTACAGGCGTCCTTAAAAGCTTATATGTGCTCTTTAGCACTCCTTGATTCACCATGAATGTATTTGGGATAGAATTTCTCAGGATTCTTAGGCATGTCGTGAAAACCTCCAGGAATAGTCCCCAATGGAGAGGGATTATTCTAAAAAAATGCCATTGGTAGCGGTGGTGGTGGTTGAGCCAGCTCTTGTATGGGTTGAACCGACTGTAATGACAGTTGAGATGGATTCGGTGGTGGATTGATGGGTATCCACTGGGGTATTGGTGAAAATATTGGTGGAGTGAACGGGGCTAATAAGGGTGGTATGATAGTTGCCCCAGTCTTGTGACTTTTTTGTCCTATTGGGGTCTTGAGTTCTATCAAAGGTGGTGGATTTTCAGCTGATCGAAGAACTCTACGAGACCTTTCTGGTGAGAAAAAACAAGTATTATCTAGCTTTCCCTTCTAGGCCCTCCTTCTAGCGCTAGATCTGTTGACGGTGCAAATGGCACAGCAACGTGTAAACAAAATATTGTTATTATGTTTCTCCTGAAAGAGAAAGACAACACATGGATATCTTAGCTCCAAAGGTCTTGGTAGTTGGTTCTCAACTATGTTGATGTTGCTCAATGGTCAATGTAATAGTAATGTTCAAGGGGCCTGTTGGTGTTGGGCTTGTGGATTGTTCTAAGATCAAGCATGAATTTAAACCTACTTTAACTGGGGTTAAAAAGATAGATCAAGGTTTTGGTACTAAAGAGAATGATAATTTATCTAACTTAACCAAACTTGTTACCTTTCAAGGAATTGCTAACTAAACCTGAAGAACAAAATTAACTTGTGATTAACACACAGTTGCATTCATTCACAGTGCTGATTTCAACAACTGATTATAAGTTACCATTTAAAAAAAACACAAAATAAGATTCCATTCCTTGAAAGCTTTCAAAATCAAATGATTAACTCAGGATAAATACCATTCTGGAACACAATATGAAGTAGATTCAAATCTGGTTGCTCCTACTATCGGTGAAACAGATAAGCAACATTTACAAATCTGACACAATCACCAGTGTATAGAAAACCTATGTCTTCAGATTGTTTCCATCTACACTAAGAAATATTGAGGGATGCATTACTTTCTATGCTAAATCTAACTCCTAACTAAGAAGACAAAAGAAGCTCCCATTATAAGAATCAGGATGCAGCTCTATCCCTTCTATCCTTCAGAAAATTCATACTCTTGAAAATCTATCTCTAAACCTGCCTACTCTATTATCTCCTCCCACTGTCTCTATTCCTTTTTTTTAATTTTTTTTACAAAGAGGCAAGAATACCATATATACAGAGTGTACCAAAAAGAATGCGCTGGCCCTTGTTTTAGGGTTTACAAAATATCTTACTTTAGAAGGGTCGACATCCAAATCTTTTAAATAAAGTTGGTTCTGCATTAAATGTGAATCCCTGCTATCCATGTCGGTGAAAGATTGTCCTCAGGAGAAGCCTTTAGATCTTTTATAGCTACTACATTTACTTCTGACCCCCCATGTCCATCTTCGAATTTCCACGCTGAGCTGCCTTGAATTCCCTAAAGCGTACCATTAATGCCGAGCTACCTTTGCCAACAAATCCCAGCCATCACTGTGACTCACGGCCTCCTTCTTCCCTTCATCCCTCTTCCCGCTCCAGATCCATTGACGTCATCTCCTACTAGCGAGACTAGCTTCCTTCACCGAGACATTACACCGAAGTCGCGTCCTTTCGCCGAGAGCTCATTTTATTTCGGGGAGACTTTGCTTGGTCGGCGAGATGCCTCACTGAACTCAACATGCAACACCGAGGGCACAAAATATGTCGGCGAGACTTCATCAAGTCAGTAAGACCTTTCATTGAGCCCCTCATCTTTCAACGAGACTCCTCCCCAATCGTCAAGAGTTTGTCCCTTCGGCCAGACATCATGCCGAACTTACATCTTTCAGCAAGAATTTACTTGGTCACCCAGACTTCTCTCCGAACTCAAACCGCTACACCGATACCACCTCACCTTTCGGCAAGATTTATGCACGTCGGGGAGACATATGAAAACCTACAGCGATTTAAAATGTCATGGTGACTGGCTGATCCCAAATGAATCCTGCAAAACAAGCGCCTCTATTAGTTCCAAAAGTACATAAAATATATCATTAATATCATGCCTTCAATTTTAACAAAAAGAAACCCAACTCTGGCGGAGGCGGAACCAAAATTGAACCCAAAAAAAATGACACCTACCTTCAAAACTGGCGGGGGTAGAACCAAAACAAAACCGGAAACACACCTACCTTCAAAACTGGCGGGGGCAGAACCAAAACAGAACCGGAACCGGAACCGAAGTTAGGATGGGAACAAACCATGGGAATGACCATCATTTCCTAGTACAGACCCCATCCCAACTCTAGGTCCGCAAAAGCAAAGAAAACGCAAAGGAAAAACCTGATCAACCGACCAAGTGATCGGAATCAGGGAAAAACAAAGAAACGAACCAGGCAGAACTGGGATCAGAACCAAATCCAACCCAGAAACTTTATAAATTTTCAGGTCCGGATTGTGTTTCAGTCCCACCTCTGACAATCATCCAAAAAGATGACGAAGACAGACGAAGGAAGAAAAAGGAAAGAGGGAAAACACCCCACGACAAAACCCAAGGAAAAAGAGAAAAAGAACAAGACACGCAGAACTAGGATCAGAATGGAACACGAACCAGAAACTAATTAAAGTTTTAGGGTTCGGTTCCAGTTTCGATTTTGGGTCCGCCAAACCAAAACCAAAGGCACGCAAGGAAAAAAGAGGCGGAATCGGGACCAGGAAAGGAAGAGAAAACATAACTTGGAAGGAATTCCAAGTTTGGTTTTCGTTATGGTTTCGAGTCCTCCAAAACAAAAAGAAAAATGCCCAAGGCCGAAAAGAAAATAGCTAAGCCACAGGACGCCAAACCAATGGGAAAACGACCAACAAAGAAGAGAGAGAAAAGAAAAGCAGAATCGGAGTCGAGATGGAAAACGAACCAGAAACCTTGAATGAATTCAACGTTCAGATTCAGCTCTGGACCCGGTTCCAACAGAACAAAGGACAAACGAAAAATAAAGGAACTGTTAGAACTAGAATCGGGCATGGAACAAGACCAAAACTTGGATGTTATTTCGAGCTTGATATTGGTCCCGGTTCCACTTCTGAAAGAATAAAAAGAAAAATTCCTAAGGCAGAAAACCAAAGGCCAAAGGAAAAGAATAGAACAAGGGGGACCCATTTTATTCCAGAATAAAATGGGGTGGTTATGTAGGGCATAACAAGTAATAACATTCCCAAGGGAATGGTGGCATTAGAAAGAATTTTTGATTCAGATCCAAGGGCTCGAGAGAAGGTATCAACTGAAGATAAGGGAGGTGAATATGAAACTGTTAACTTAGCTGACTCTGGCCCTAAAAGGAATGCTTACATAGGGAAAGCCTGCCCTAAAGCAATTAGAGAAGATATATTAAAGGCACTGAAGAAAGATATTGCTGCAATAGCTTGGGGGTATGAAGATCTAAAAAAATTTGTTACTTCTATGATAACCCATACTATTCCTTTGAAGCCTGAAGCTAGACCATTTCGGCAGAAACAACGTCCTGTCAACGCCCTTATTGAACCACTGATTTTCAAGGAAATTCAGAAATTGCTTTATGCAAAGATAATCTTCCCTGTACGACATTCAACATGGGTGGCTAACTTGGTTCCAGTCCATAAAAAGAATGGGGAGATTAGACTATGTGTAGATTTTAGGAATATGAATAGAGCTTCAGAAAAGGACAATTACCCACTCCCTTCTTTGGACGAGGTCTTGCAAACTGTCAACAGGTCTCAGATGATGTCATTCCTGGATGGTTATTCTAGGTACAATCAAGTGATTGTTAATTATGAAGAAAAAATGAGGACAACCTTCACTACTAAGTGGGGAACATTTTCTTACAGGAGGATGCCATTTGGTTTGATAAAGGCTAGAGCAACCTTTCATTGTGCAATGGACGTAGCATTCAAATATTTGATTGGCAAGTGAATCATCATTTATATGGATGATCTGACAGTATTCTCTAAAGATAAACTAAACCATGCTATAGACTTGGTTAAAGTTCTTGAAAGATGTATCCAATATGGTGTTTCTTTGAATCCTAAAAAGTTTGTGTTTAGGGTTTCTGAAGGGAAACTTTTGGAACACATAATCTCATAAAGAGGGATATCGATACATCCAGACCGAGTTGAGTCCATTATGAAGTTAACTATGCCAGGAAGTAAAAAGGAGATGAGATATTTCTTCGGGAAGATCAACTTTGTGAGGAAGTTTATCATAGGTTTTGTAGAAATTGTTAAACCTTTGAATGAAATGATGAAGAAGGATGCTAGAATAGAATGGAGTAATGAGGCAAAGGCTACTTTTCTCAGGTTAAGCAATCTATTTCGGAGGCACCAGTCCTCACCAGTCCTAACTACTTGAAGCCATTTTATATTTATTCTTTTGCTTCTGAACACTCATGTGCAGCTGTCCTGACACAACAAAGAGAGGAGGGGGATGAAAGGCCAATTGCCTTCATGAGCTCTCCATTTAAGAATGTTGAAGTCAAGTACCCACCTCTCGAGAAACAAGATTTTGCGTTGGTTAGAGCTGTCAAGAAATTCAGGCATTATATCCTTCGAAGTCAGATCATTGTTTTGGTTCCCAATGCTGTTGTGAAGTCTCTACTTATGCAAAGCGAGTTGGGAGAACGAAGGGGGAAATGGATGGCTATTTTGCAGGAGTTCGATCTGGAGATTCACCCTATGAAGCTTGTCTGAGGTCAAGGCCTATCTAAATCAATGGCAGATGCTGGAAAGAACATTATTTGTCAGTAGTACACAACACAGTCCTTTTCTAATGACTCTTGGTATGTCGATATTATTTATTTCATGCTCAACAATCGGTGCCCAGGGGGAATGAATACAACTCAGAGGAGAGAACTAAGAATAAAAAGCTCCCATTATATGCTCAAAGGAGGATTTTTATACAAAAATAATTTTGAGGGGGTTTATCTACGATGCCTTGATCAGCAAGAAGCTAAGCACACAGTTGCTCAATTTCATGGGAAACATGGCAAAGGTCATGGTTCTACGGATTCTTTAGCACATCAGATCCTCATATTTGGTTATTATTGGCCACATGTGTTTAAGGATGCCCACCAACATGTAAGGACATGTCATATATGTCAAACTTTTACATCAAGAGAGCATCATCCAACCATGCCATTGCAGCCTGTTTATGAGGTAAGGCCATTTGCCTAATGGACACTTGATTTTATTGGGGTAATTAACCCAAATTCTTCTACAGGACATAAATTCATTTTGACCGCTATGGATTACTACACGAGATGGAAAGAAGCTATACCTTGTAGGAATAGCACCACAGAGGTAGTAATCAAGTTCCTCACTGAATGCATCACAACCAGGTTTGGAGTACCCTTTGCACTGGTATGTTAAAATGGCCCTGCCTTTGTTCCGCCGAGTTTATTTCATGGGCTTATGATCATAAGATTTTTTTAAAGTATTCTTCAAACTGTTATCTGTAAGGAAATGGAGTTGCAAAATCTAGTAATAAAAATCTCCTAGGAGTAATCAAAAGACTATTAGAGAACAATCCTAGAGACTGGCATACCCAGGTAAGATTTGTGTTATGGGCAGATAGGACTAGGATCAAGGCTGCGTTGAAGACTTCACCATTTAAGCTAGTGTATGGCCAAGAGCCTGTGTTCCCTATTCACTTGCAAATACATGTCCTGAAATTTATGAAAGAATTTTACTCTAGTGATGATAGGCTTGAAGTAAGGTTAGCTGGCTTGCTGAAATTAGAAGAGCAGAGAGATGTTGCTTTGCAGCAATTCTTTAGGCACTAGGTAGTTGTCAAACATTGGTTTGAAAAAAGAGCTAAATTCAAGGCCTTTAGGATATCAGACCTTGTGTTACTGTGGGATAAAGCCAATGAAAAGAAGGGTGACCACCATAAGTTTGATAAGCTCTAGTTGGGCCCCTATCAAATTGTTGAAATCCTAGGAGAGAATGCTTTCCAGTTGAGTAGTTTAACAGGAGAACCTGTTCCATTGTCTGTCAATGGACAGTTTCTCAAACATTATTTTGGGTCGTAAAAGGTCTGGTATTTTTGTTGGGTTGTGTATATGTAAATAGTTTGTTGTTCCGTTGGTTTTGTCTTTTCCTTGTGTTTTTCTTGCTTTTTGTTCTTTTGTTTCTTTTTGTGGGGGCCTTCATTTTATCCAAATGAGTAAGGGGGTTGTTATCTGAAGTATACTTTGGTTACTAGGAAAGAAATTGGTTTAGATATTTTCAAGTTTTCGGATTGGATGATTTTGTTCTAAATTCATTATTTTATGTCCATTGTCAATAAGAGTTGTGGAAAGTCATTGAGAACAAGGTGTAAAGTAAGCAATCTTCACTAACTACGATTGAATCTTTCACAAATCATCATAAACATCCCCTTTTGTAATGGTTTATTTGTCTTAGGATGATGGTGTTGCAAGATTTGAGTGAAAAATACGATTCCCCAGATGCTGTTATGAGATCTGTGGTAGTTTTCAACCCAATATAGATGTTGAGCATCTGACATATTGAGAAGGAATTGAATGAAAGAAAAAGAAAAAGAAAAAAAGAGAAGAAAGAAAAGAGAACTATTTAAGAAAATAAAACTCAATACTGAATGGGTGATTCCAGTATCTCTACAGGGGCTATGGATGCCTGGCTGGCAGTAGAGCAATGTTGTGAGAAAACTAGAGGTATCTCCGTCGGAGCTATGGACGCTTGACTGGCAGCGGAGCAATGCCCAGGATATCATTGTACAACAGTTAAAGGGAATCAACTCATGTAGTTCAAATTTTGTGCATAATTGTTCGAAAGATGAAGAAAACTTTGTAAAAGGGTGATGCATCATCAAGCACACACATAGATTCAGGGGTAGCCAGTGTTGATTTACATTTGAGATTCTAGCTCAACCTTGTTTACTGAAACTAACCCAACTAGAATTGTGATGTCCATAAACTAGGAGTTTTGGGTAACTGAATCCCTCAGTTTCTTGAAAATGGTTAAACCATTTTCCCAGCCAAGTCACCAATTGTTATGCCTTGCATAACCACCCCATTTTAAATTTGATTAAAATGGGACCCTCTCTTTTGCTTCCGCTCTTTTTGTTTTGCCCCCTTCGATTTTTGAGGTTTTTCTTTGCCTTGACATGTGCTTAATATGTTTATCTTGCTTTCCCAAGTGTTTTTCCCAAGTTGAATATTGAAAATCCTAAATTTTGGGCCAAGTTCGAGTTTTCACCCTGGTTCAGGATTTTCCTGTCTGTTCAGATTTTGCTGAACTTCTTTCAAAATCCAGTTTCTTGTTGTCATTCGAGTTTTCAAGCCAGTTCAGGATTTTTTGCTCCATCCAAATTTTCCCGAATTCTGTTTAGATTCCGGCCTGACCTGTTTTGCGCTGCAGTTCGAAAATTTCTGGTCTTCGTGGATTTCCACTTGGGTCAAATTTTTTTGGATTTCTCCCTAGCCATTAGATTTTCGAGTTTGGTCAATTTTTGGAGCTTTAGGCCCTTTTGCTTTGTCATTTGCATTTTCTTGAGTTGGATGTTCAATCTCGTTGTACTTTAAAATGTCATGGTCTTGCTTGGAGTTTGAATTCCTGTGTGTTTGGGCATTTCATGGCTTGCCCTATGCGTTCATGGTTAAAATCTAGGGTTTCATGCCTAGGGTGTCGCCATCTCGTCTTGTTTTTCTTTCGATTGAGCTTGGGATTCAAAGAAGATCTGTAGGAGGTTCGTGTTGAGTGATTTTCATGCCCAGGGTCCTCAAATTTATGACCTTTAGTCAATTTGAATGAAGTCGTGGCCAATTTTTGGGTTTTCTGCCTACCTCAGAATTTTCCTGCCTGGTATGATTTTCCCAGATTCCTTTGGCTTCCCATAAATGTGCTCTGTGTTCAGAGTTTTGCACTCTCCACAGAATTCTAATCCATCCAGATTTTACTGATTTGTCTGCCCCATTTGGATTTTCCTAGATTCCTTTAGTTTTACCGAAGTGCAGTGTTCTAAGTCATCTGCGGGAATCCGATCCGGCCGGACTTTTTCGGATTTTCTAGGAGGCGCTGTGAAGCGAAGAAATTTGGTAAAATTGATGATTCCAATGGTGAATTCTTGTATTTCCATGCTTTAATTTGGTAAATTTCACTGTTGTATGCTACTTATGTTCATTTTGATGATCCAGTGTTGATGCTTAATGGCTAATTTAATAGTTTTTATCATGATTTTAAGCTAACACTTTGATGAAATATTTTCAGCAATCATATTCTCACATTGGTGTTTGATGAATGTAGGCTGAGTCTAGCAAGGCAGCGACTAGAATGGCTAAGAGAGACTGGGACAATACGATGGGGCAAATGTAAAGAATAACATTGATGCCATTGAATGGCAAACTAGGGTTTTGCCTATGCCACTTGAAGACAACTTGCAGAGGACGTTCTTAATGATGAAGGCCAAAATGGAGAAAGGGCACCGATGTGGAGGAAGCAATTATTGCAAAAACGCGTCGAAAGTCATGCTTCTTCATCGTTCGTTCTTCTTCTTCTTCACGCGTTTTGGTCCGTTTCTTGCCTCTAGTCGATGCCCTTGCATTTAATGCATGTTGACTTTGTTTCAAACTCCTTCTAGGGCCGACGTTTTCTATAACCGAATCATTTTGTAAACCCTAAACTGAGTCGACGCATTTTTGACGCGTTTTGTATAAATATGGCGTTTCGCCTCTTTTGTGGGGGTCGTCATTTTTATTGTTAGAAAAGTTAGGGTTAAGAAGGGTGAAGAAGATTTAGAAGGTAGTAGAGGATAAGATAAAGAAAAGAAAGCTAGGGTTTCAAAGTAAGACGTTTTTGCAGTTCGCTAATAGGAGGAGGTGATGTATCTTCCAGATTTTCCTAGCATAGAGGGAGATAATTTAAAGACATGGATTTTTGTACACTGGTGATCTTTCCAAATTTGTAAATACTACTTATTTGTTTCATTAACAGTAGGAGTAGCCAGATTTAAACCTTCTTTATATTATGCTCTACAATGGTATCCATTTTGTGTTAATCATTTTGATTTGAAAAGCTTTCAAGGAATGAAATTTTATCTTATGTTTTGTTTGGATGATGATTTGCAATTTACTATTAAAGTTTGCACTGTGAATGAATGAAACTTTGTATCAATTACAAGTTAATTTTATTTTGTAGTTCTAGTTTAGGAATTCCTTGGAAGGCAACAAGTCTGATTAGTTGAATGAATCAACATTCTTTTTAGTTTGAAAACCTTGATCTATCTTTTTCTATTTCTTTAAAACCACCGGTTAAAGTAGGTTTAGATAGATGTTTGATCTTGTAACAATCCAGAAGCTCAACACCAATAGGACCCTTGAACATTACAACTATATTGACCACTTTGTGAAATAACAACGTTGTGAACCAACATCAAAGACCTTGGGAGGTGATTAGTTTGATTATTGATTGTCTCTTTCAGGAGAGGTGAGATATTTTTACTTTTATCTTACCTGCATGTTGTGGGTCAATTTGGCACATCAACAAGTGGTAGCTTAATATAGCTCCATAATAACAAAATTTGGTTTACCTGTGCAGTGTAACAATGACATAGACAAATTTTTCTTTCAAAGAACCGAAGGGTGAGTGCACAATTGAAGTGTATAAACACATATCTTTTTGTAATATCTGTATACACATAAAAATGGTCACATCACAATAGTCTGGTAATTAATTAAATATTTTTAATATTTAATTAAATCTCTGAATTCAATCTGCGTATAAATAAATCTAAATAATTTATTTATATTGTTCATTCTTTCATTTCAATTAAATAAATAAGTTTATTTAATCACTTTTCTTATCCATTTCTTAATTAATTAAATAAACATTATGATTTATTTATATTAATTATCATATAATCTTGGCTTGAATATTTTATTGAAATAAAGATTAAATATTCTTCTCTTCTAAAATTCTTCTAAATTTCATTCACAATTCCATATTTCAAATACTTAATCAAATTCCTCTAAATTTCATTCACAATTAAATATTTCAAATATTTAATTAATTCTTCTAAAGTCTATTTGCAATTAAATATTTCAAATATTTAATTGAATCTTCTATAGTCCTAAAATCAAATATCAAACTCACATAAAATTAAATAAATTTATTTATTTAATTTGGATTATCTTCAACAACTGTGAAACAAACTTCAAAACAGAAAACTAATAAATTTCTCTGTTTCTAAGCAAAGTTGTTCCCGTGGGTTGAAGACAAACCTCCATTCTTCTCTCCAACCTCCCAACATCTTCCATCTTCCTCTCAACCTCTCCATCTATCACCATTCAAATTTACCAGACAATCTCACAACCATTGATCTTTGCCAGCCAGGCGCTTGCTTGTAAAAATCTATAAAAAGGACTGCCGAGTCTTTGAAAAAGATAGAAGCTTTCATATAGGAAAACTATAGTCAATTAGCCTTCCAGCTTTCATAGCATTCCAATTTTTAGCATAGCATAGCTTAGCATATTAGCAATCCATATCATGGCCTATCATCCTCATATCATAGTTTCAAATGCATCCATAATCCACATCCCTTGTGCATATCCGTATGCCAACATTTCACTCCAACATATAGGATAGAGAAGTATTCTCCCTTTGCATACTCATTCTGCAGGTTGTCATTTTGAGAAGCTTTTCTTACACAATCTGAGAGCAGCAGCTTCAAACAAATCACTAGAGATAGAGGACAATGGAACGATTATGAAGAAGCTTTGTTTAATCTCTTTGATTTCATTTTATTTAGCTTTCTTTAGTTTAATGTTGCATTGGTGTGTTTTTATTATCTTATTTTGATACTAACATTTCCCACAAACAATATCAAGGATACTTTTTGAAACTTCCATGCATTGCTAATCTAAAAGCAAAAGTCTTATGTATCCTTTGCTTAATTGAATTGTTCCAATCAAAGGATTAAATATATTGGAATTTTTTTATCAATCATTTCATAGAATACCTATTGAAAATGTGTTTTTTGCTTTTAGATAAATTTGTTTACCATCAATCAATTAATTTATTCAAGACAAACCATGAAGGACAACAATGATCAATGATATGGCTAACTATACAAGGTATACGCATGAAAACGCATAAGTTGCAAACTATACATTGGAACACATGTAAGTCACAAAGTATATTTGTAAGTTGTAAAGTATACACTTGAATACACGTAACTCATATCTATTGAACCATGAATTTATAGCATGTAAATATGGACACCATCGATAAAAAAAGATTTGTATTAACCAAATAGCCATGTACGCATACATCAATATATGTCGATATAAGTATAAAATATAGGTACAAAATAGCCATATAGGTTTATGAGAATGCCATATAGGAATACAATGTCAAATATATCCAATACAAAATATGTACAAAACTGCCATGTAGGCATACAACAAAGGGCTCTGGAATCAAAAGTCATTGCTCTCTAGGCTCTCAAAATAAACTCTTGCCCTTTGATGGTCGATCGGATGGCGATAGGTCTATCACTCATTTGTGTTGCACTCGAGGAGTGCTCCTACTACTCCTACTACTGTTAAGTTCTTGGTGAAGTTTTAACTGTTACAATAAGAAGTAAAGGCATTAATATATAGAAATTACATTATAAAAAATGATATATTTAAAAAAAAACCACTTACAGCCATCTCATGATCACTCTCCATGAGGGAAATATTCGCACGCCAATGTTGACGCATGCTCAAGCCCTGTATAAACCATCCAAATAGAAATTAGACTACGAATCAATAATTTGGTTTGATTTTTCACTCAAACTAACATTTATAACAATGAATGTAAATTAAAATTTAGTAATTTGCCTCATACCTCCCTTGTCAGAGCCATCAAGAATTGTATAGTGGATGAAACATTGATATCCATTTCCATCATAACATCTGGAGGTGTTTCCACAACCAACATCTAAAAATAAAACAACAAATTATTCAATCACAAAAAAGTTACAATAGCGATCCACGTCATGACTTATAGTGTATAAGATCTAATGAACAAAATTTTGAGTACTTATTAAACTATATATTTTTTATTATCATGCTTACTATTTTCCCTATCCATATCTTGTTCGAAAGGATGTGTTTTTAGGCTTTTACCCATAGTAGCAAGCCGCTGAATCATTTGATTAAATCCTTTCATAGACATGTATGATAACTGTGGTGGCATAGAGAAGGAAGTGAACTATTTGAAAAAATGCCTCAAAAGAAATGGAGTCTTGTGGTGATGGAATTCCATTACAAACAAATGCACGTAATGACATTCCATCACCATAAGAATGCATTTCTTTCAGGCATTTTTTCAAAAAGTTCATTGCCTTCTCTATGGTATTATTGCTTACTATTATGCTTTGATATATATTTTTACAAGCATCCATAGTTTTTTGGAAAGCACCTATTTTAGGATTTTAGCCATAGCAACAAGGAATCATGAGTAGTTTGATAAAATGCTTTGGTGCACATGTATGAAAAATGTGGTATCATAGAAAAGGTGGTGAGCATTTTGAAGAAATGCCTTGAAGAAATGTGATCTCATGGTGATGGAATGGAATTCCATCACCATGGGACCGCATTTCTTTGAGGCATTTTTTGAAACTACTAACTGCCTTGTCTATGCTATTGCTTACTATTATGGTTTCATAGATTTTTTCCAAGAATCCATAGTTTGTCGTGCAGGTGCACCTTTGCAAGCACATGCCTCCATATGAAGAAATTGCATCACTGCTTAGTTGACTTTCTAAACAACTATATTGTAGTTGAAATTTTGTCATCTATCAATATCTAGTTATTAGTTATGGAATGTGAAGTAATGCTTTGAGTTTGAATGATGTGCAATGCAACGTAACCAAATATATGAATATAAACTACAAAAATATTTTAAGTACAATTCATTAGTTAAACTCTTTATTCTATTACCTACGTGAAGGTTTGAGTAAATCCACTGGCACTGAGAGGTTTTCCCTCAAAACCTCCAATATTACCCTGTTCAACATCCAAAATCACATATTAAAACACCATTCGTAAAACAATACTATTAACATGTAATAAATTTATAATTGTTTACTAGTTACATACCCTGCCAATAGGTGTATTGCAGAAATAAGTAGGTGGAGGGCCGGTGTATCCAGTCTCAACATTGTGACCTTGCAATTTTATTAAAATCATAAAACTAAATTAGTTAATCTTGCATTTCAAAATCAAAATTTAATAAATTAAATTCAATGAACATGCTAACTTTTCCCTGAGTATCAATGCCATACGCATCATGCAAAATTTCAGCCGCCCTCTCCATCTCTGTAGCTGCATACGGATCCTCTACAATAGCCTCCTGAGTGTCGGTGGGGTCATATGAACAAGTTGCCCCACAAGATTGACACACATGGGTTTGAAGTCCACCACTCAAAGACTCCCCTGGATGGCACTATAGAATAGTGATAGTATGATGGATAACACTCTAGGTCAAAGTGTTGATTGCCTACAATATCTCTATGTCGGCACTCTCCTTCGTGACGATAGGCATAACAACATGTTCACAAGGTGGCCTAGCGAGAGCTCATCTCCCTTGCCACCTAGGATCTGGTTGTGCACCGGGCCTATCCTAAGCCGACCCCCCACCTCTCCCCTAGAAGTCCCCCATATCAAAATAATTTGGGATTTTGTTCAATATGAACTCACTGTATAGTTTCCTAAGAAAATACTGGGGGACTTCACAATTGTTGCACGGTCGATCATCAAAGACCATGTACCACCTATCATAAAAATGGTTCCTAATCTCTTGGTGGTGGCACCAATGAATAGGAAACCTCTTCGCATTGAGGCTAAGATTTTGATTTGTGTGTGGGTTAATGAATAATGACCACAAATCACCTTTTATAATTTTTAGATCCTTTACTTGTTTATATGATAGTTTATCTACATAATATGCCCTAGTTGCCTGCCTCCTATCTTGCCATCCAATTATTTGTTTGCTAATTGAATCTACATTTTTTAACATATCTTTTAATGAATTTACAAGGGTCATTCTTTTTGTGGTTGAACCATTTGGATCACTCAACCTAATAATAAAATCCTCAATTTTTTTTTTGTTATTCTCAATCTCACTCATTAAATTTTGTTGAGTGCTAGGAGGGTGTTGAGGGATTGGTGGAGGAGGTTGTTGTTGAGGTTGATTTTCTTGTCGAGTATTTTGTTCTTCAGGATTTGGTTGCTCTTCTTGTTGAGGATTTTGTGGGTTTATAGGTTCATTTGCATTTCCTACAAATTCAAAAAAAAAAATTATCAAATATAATCTAAAACTAACAAAATCAACCTAAAACTAAGAAATTCAAAACAAACAGCAAACAATACTTACCTCTCCCACCTCTTCATTGTTGTGGTGCCATCCTTGCAAAGAAATAGCAACTCTTGTTGAAGATTTGTGCCCAATACCTCCTCCTAGAATGCGAGCATGAAAGTTGAGGGTTTTGGCTACGGGCAGAAGAAGAAAAAAGTCGAAGTGAAAATGAAGACTTTCACCTTTTTTTTTGCTTTTAACGTACTATAACGTGCTCATGCTATGAGTTTTCAAACTTTTTATAGAAAGTGACCATGAAATTGCTACCCAACTTCATGCACCCACCCAATATGCTTGGTCCTACTATGATAAGCTGGAATTTCAGCCAAATGGATTACACTTTGACTATCATAAAATACATTCACTTTGTCTTGCATTTTTCCAAACTTATCCAATAGAGCCTTTAATCAAATTGCCTCTTTGCATGCAATTGAGATAGTCATATACTTTTCCTTAGTGGGTGGGTGCAAAAAGTTGGAGGGCCAAATTGTAGCCAAATTTTTTAAGAAAATTAAAAAGCCATAACGTGAGCGCGTTATGGCTTGGTGTGACCGAGCCTATAACGTGCTTATGTTATAGCGCGAGCACGCTATGACTCTTTATAAGAAAAAAAAAGCAAATCCAAATCATTTTAACTATAATATTTCTTCATTTGCGGCCTGCAAACCCTTCCAAGGTGCGCTCGCATTATGGAGACCTCAAATTCATTGATTTTCTTCACCAAATTGCTGTTATTTCTTTGCCAAAATTTTGCCATGTCGACGAGCAACTCAGAGGAGCAAGCTTTTATTGGGTTTTTTTGTGAATTTGTTATTAATTAGGTAGATTTAATATGTTTTTTATATTAGTTTCTTCAATTATCAGGAGTTGAAAATCCACCTGATTCTCCTCCTCATGAACAAGCACACCAACAAAATTCTGATGAACAACCACAACAACAAACTCCTCCAACAATTCCTCAACATCCTCCTGGAACTCAACAAAATTTAATGGAGGAAATTAAAAACAACAAAAAGACTAATTGAGTTAATTGTGAGGTTGAACAATCCTGTAAGTTCAACCTTAGAAAGAACCATGCTTGCAAATTCACTTCAAGCCATGTTAACAAATGTAGATGTAATTATCAAGAAATTAAGTAGTTGGGCGGATAAGAGGCAAGAGTGTAGAGATTTTTATGCAGATAAACTATCATACAAACAAGTGAAAAATTACAAAATTACAAAATATGATTTGTGTTCACTATTCACTAAACCACGTGCAAATCAAACTCTTGACCTTAATAGCAAGAGGTTTCCTATCCATTGGTGCAACCACCAAGGGAGTAAGGAGAATTTTTGGAAGAGGTGGTGGATGTTTTTTGACCATCCACCATGAAACAATAACAAGGTACCCCAATATTTCTTGAGAAAACTCTACTACGAGTTCGTCATCAACAAAATCCCCAACTATTTTGATATGCGAGACTTTCAGGTGAGAGGTGGTGGGTCAACATAGGATAGACCAGGTGCACTTCTTGATCCTCAATGGAAAGAAAGAAGAGCACTCTCTAGGATGGGTTATGAGCACATTGCTATCCCTTCCACCGTGAAGGAGAGTGTTGAGGTGGACACTCTACAGTCTATTAGCTCTTTGACTCAGAGTATCATCCAGCATGTGAGTCCTCCAGTACAATTTCAGCAAGGGGAGAGTTCAAGGGGTAGAGGGGAGAGTTTGAGGGTTAGGGTTCCACCCCATTCTTGTTAGGTTTGCAGGTTAGCTTATACGTATGACCCCACAAATAGCCAAGAGGCTAGTGCGTAGGATACGTCTACAGTTGCCTACTTGGTAATGGTAGATGCCATCTTGAATGAGGCTTTTGACATCGATACTCAGGTAAAAGTTAACATGTTCATTGAATTGAATTGAATTTATTAAATTTAATTTTTGAAATGCAAGATTAACTAATTTAGTTTAATGATTGTAATAAAATTTCAGGGTCATAATGTTGATATTGTTTTCACCAGACCTCCACCCTTTTTTTACTCCACTGCATCTACTACTAAGGTATGTAACTAGTAAACAATTATAAATATTACAGGTGAATAGCATTGTTATATGAATTGTATTCTAATATTTGATTTTGGATGTCGAATAGGTTAGTATTGGAGGTTTCACGGAAAAACCTCCTAGTGCCAGTGGAGTACAAACCTTCACCCAAGTAACAGAATAAAGAGTTTAACTAATGAATTTTACTTAATAGATTTGTGTAGTTTATATTCATATTGTTGATTACATTGCATTGCACATATTTCAAACTCAAAGCATTATTTCACTTTGCATAACTAATAACTAGATGTTGATAGATGACAAAATTTCAATTACAATATAGTTTTTTAGAAAGTCAACATAAGCAATGATGCAATTACTTCACATATCATAACTAATAACTAAGAACAACTTCCAATTGCATTTTCTTGTCATGGAATTCCATGAGACCACATTTTATTGGGGCTTTTTTTCAAACAGTTCACCGCCTTGTCTAATGGATGCTTGGAAAAAAATCTATGAAAGCATAATAGTAAGCAATAACATAGACAATGCAATGAGTTGATTAAAAAAATGCCTCAAAGAAATATTGTCTCATGGTGATGGAAAAGAAATATTGTCTCATGGTGATTTCCATCACCATGAGACCAAATTTCTTTGAGGTATTTTTTTAAATAGTTCACCACCTTGTCTATGCTACCACATTTTCCATACATTTCTACCAAATCATTTTATCAAACAGTTGACTTCCTTGCTGCTATGGCTAAAAGCCTAAAACAGGTGCTTTCCAAAAAACTATGGATGCTTGGAAAAAATCTATCTTGAAGCATAATAGTAAGCAATAGCATAGACAAGGTAGTGAGTTGTTTGAAAAAATGCCTCAAAGAAATGTGGTCTCATGGTGATGGAATGCCATTCCATCACCATGAGACAACATTTCTTTGAGGCATTTTTTCAAGCAACTCACCGCCTTAAGAATAGAAACCAACCCTTCAGCCAAAATTCCCCTCCAAATCCTTTTCAAGGTCCCCATCCTCATGCTCAATTTACCAATCCACGGAAGCTTCCACTTCTTATTCCACTTTCATATCCCACATCCTTAAAATCCACATCACCCCACTATTAC
The DNA here is from genome assembly GCA_007258455.2 of Sequoia sempervirens. Lineage (NCBI taxonomy): Eukaryota > Viridiplantae > Streptophyta > Pinopsida > Cupressales > Cupressaceae > Sequoia > Sequoia sempervirens. Next base: position 540,780,694 of record VDFB02270651.1, on the reverse strand, counting down.
CAAGCAAATTTATCCCATGTCTCTCATAATAAATTCCTCTAAGGACTATTTGCAAAGGTGGTTGTTTCCCCATGAAAAAAAAAGTGGTGCAATCTTCCTATATCATGCATCCACCTTCATCACCCCCACATCAAGATAAACCTAATACCTTAAATATTAAATGAATCCCCTATCAATCCATCTATCCAAGTTGAAGAGTCTATTAAACCTTCCTCCCTCATGACACCATGCATATCAAATGAACTATGTCCATCTCCTAATCCAAAGCATGCTAACATAGATTCCCCTCCATATAAAGATCAAGGAAACCCTTATCCTCCATCATATGATCCCCCTCCATCTCATGATCCCATTTCCAATCAAGAACAACATATCCCTTCCATCTCAAGAGCAAGATATCCCTTCATCCCCCCTCTCACAATCCCCTCTCCCCCACTTAATCTAATGACATCCTTTCATGTCTAGATCAAAGTACCTCTTCCACTCCATTGTATGATCACTCTCAAAATGTGGTCTCAAAGTACATCTTCCACCACATCTAATGATCCTCTTCCCCTCATGATCAAAACACCCATCCCTCTTCATCTCATGATCCCCCTCCATCTCATAATCAAGACCACACTCTACCATCCACCCCATCCCAGCATAATAGCATAGAGAAGGAAATGAATTGTTTGAAAAAAATGCCTCAAAGAAATGCGGTCTCATGGTGATCGAATTCCATGATCAAAAAAAATTTCATTGCATTCCATCACCATGAGACCACATTTCTTTAAGGCATTTTTTCAAATAGTTCACTGCCTTCTCCATGCTACCAAATGTTTCGTACATGTCTACCAAGGAATTTTATGAAATAGTTCATTGCATCGCTACTATGGATAAAAGCCTAAAATAGGTGCTTTCAAACAAGATATGGATAGGGAAAATAGTAAGCATAATAGTAAGAAATATATAGTGTAACGTCTAGAAAATGCAGAGAAATAGATCAGAGCAAACATGCAATGCAATCTAAAACTCTAATGCAATCTAAGCTAAGCAACAGAGAACAAAGGAAAGCCAAAACGTAGATAAACTGAACAATCTCACCCAATATGTACGTAATTCCATGTATCATCTCGATTGCCCTTCTCCATTTTTCCGTTGTAGTATAATTGCCCTCATATTTTCAAAAGTTCGTGCAAGTATAGCCTATGATAGTGATTTAGCAAAACATCGAAGATTCAAGATAGTTGCTCCAAAAAGTCATAAGATTTCGAGAGAGATTGGAATGATGAAGAATATATCAATTTATAGAAAATTGATCATTCGAATGACAGGCCAGGATCGAAAGATCAATGGATGGTTGAGATCGACAGGTTAGACATGCATTATGATAACTGTTAGTAATGACATGAGTGATACAAATTAGAAATAAAATTAAAGATTAAATAAATGATTTAATCTTCCAATTTGGTATTCAAAAACAAAAGAATTAGCTTGCAATGACAAAGATAAATATGGATTAAAGCAACTCTCTGTTCGAATGTACGCACAATATTTATTTAATTAAATAGGAATATTTAATTAATATGCATGTACATGCAATTGAGTTAGCACTAGACGATTGAATGATTTGACTAAGAGATAACTCGAGAAAGCCACTTAGACATTAAATCAAGAGTTAACTGAGCGATTAAAATAGATCTTTGAGTTGAGTAAAAGTGAATAGTTAGATAATTTGCACAATTATCTAAATATAGAGGAATGTGTTAAAATAGGATTTATGAATTAAATAATTCATTTAATTCAAGATTTGATATTTGAAGAATAATTAAATAAATAAGATTTATTTAATTAAGTGACGAAGAGATTAAATAAATAATTAAATAAATAAAATGATTTATTTAATTATAGTTGAAGTATGATAAAGAGTAAATTAAATAAGAATTTATTTAATTTGACAAGAAGGATAAGGTTAATTAGTAACATAATTAAATAAAAAGCGTTTATTTAATTAATCAGATAGAATAAAGAAAATGTGAATCAATTAAATAATTAGGATTATTTAATTAATAGAAGAATTAAAGTTAAAGTGAATTAATTAAATAATTGACATTATTTAATTATGACCATGGAAGAAATACGAATTATTAAGAATATTGAAGTCGCAGGTTTAAATCAGATTTCGGTGTCTACATTTGCCCCTCTTTGATACAATGTCATTTCGGCATTGTGTCAAAGAAAATCGATAAAAATATGCCCCAGTCATGCCCCGGTGTAAACAAGTGAAGGTATGCCCCCTCGGGAAAATTGACACATTTTCGAAAAATTTCAGAAAAAATTTGAAAATGACCCCCGATTAGTGCATTGGATAGCCAGAAATGCAGTGGAGTTGATGGAATTGAAGTTGGAAGTGGTAAGGACGGGTACGGGTCGATTGAAGTTGTAAGTTGACACAACCAGTAGAAAGGAATGCCACCAAAACCCTAGGTATAAATAGAAAATGGGGTAAAAACCTATTCATTTTAACCCACATAGCTTTGAGATTTGAGATATTTGCTCTGCACCCACAGCGACGATGTCTCCTATTCCGAACACCCACCATCGAGCATATAGGATCCGGACCTTTAGGCAGCCAGCCGATGCGGACCCCCCGGTACGTACCTTAATCTTGACTTTTGAATTTTTAATTTATGCGAGTTTTTATGCATTTATTTGCTATTTTTGTTATGCGTCACTTTATGGAAAAGCCGCATGTGAGTGCACAATCAACGCATTTGAAAAATTACGTAGATGGTTAGCGTAGGGTTTTTGCGGTTCAATGCAACTGTATTTTATTTCAACGCATTTGCATTTTGATTAGCCGCATGTGTTTATTTTTCAACGGAGTTGCATGTGATAGTTAATTTACGCAGACACATTTGTCATTTTGGCAAGCATATGCATTTGAAAGTGACGCATTTGAAAAAGAATGGCACATGTGTGAAATTGAATGATGCATTTGGTTTTCTACAATGCATTTGTAAAATAATGACGCATGTGCAAAAGAATGACGCATTTGCAAAACAATGACACATTTGAATAGCATTTGATATTTTTCCTTTGCATTAGGATAGATATTATTTAATTAATATTGAAGGGTGATAAATCTTGTGCGTGCATTCGAACAGAGAGTTGCTTTAATCCATCTTGATCTTTGTCATGCAAATATAATTCTTTTGTTTTTGAATACCAAACTAGAAGATTAAATCATTTATTTAATCTTTAATTCTATTTCTAATTTGTATCACTCATGCCATTACTAACAGTTATCATAATGCCTGTCTAATCTGTCGATCTCAACCGTTCGTTGATCTTTTGATCCTGGCCTGTCATTCAAATGATTAATTTTCTTTAAATTGATCTATTCATCATTCCAATCTCTCTCAAAATCTTATGACTTTTTGGAGAAACTATCTTGAATCTTCAATGTTTTGCTAAATCACTATCATAGGCTATACTTGCACGAACTTTTGAAAATCTGAGGGCAATTATACTACAACAACAAAATGGAGAAGGGCAATCAAGATGATACATGGAATTACGTACATATTGGGTGAGATTGTTCAGTTCATCTAAGTTTTGGCTTTCCTTTGTTCTCTGTTGCTTAGCTTAGATTGCATTAGAATTTTAGATTGCATTGCATGTTTGCTCTGATCTGTTTCTCTACATTTTATAGACATTACATTTGGCGAACCCGACGTGAAGACACCATCTTCATGTATCTGTAGACTTTTATTTGATTTTGCAGGTTTTTGTACGAAACGACACATCTGCTTGACGAAATGCCGCAATTGACATCCGGAGACACATTAGTTTGATGAAACGATGCAATTGACTTTGTTGACCGCATCTGTGAACAAAAATGATGCATCTAAAAAGGAATCACGCATCTGTTATTTTCTGAGCCACAACTGACTAGTAAAATACCACAACGCATCCGACTGGTATATTTTTAGGTTTATACTTTTAATTTACAATTTCCTTTCATATTTTTATTTTCGCTAATCTTCTATTTTCAACATGTGTCTTGAGGAGTTAACGAGTTTTTGCAGGACAATTGATGAAGACAATACTAAAAACTACTAATGAATCTTTCTGCAGAACGCATGTCAAAGACCCTAGTTAAATTTTTGAAACAGATTGTTTGGTAGTGTAGCAAATCTTTCATTTGGATTAAAATTAACAAGTTTCTACTGTGTTTGGTGAGAAAGCACGATTGTGTGATTACCCTCACGATTTGTTACATCGAAGTATCCTCTCCCCTTGTGCATCCATGCAATCCTAGGTGTAAGAGAAACAATTACCAACTCTAGAACTTGGGCGTGTTCTGGTGGGAAAAAGTACTCACCCCAGGATGACTCAGACTGGTAGCACCCTGAACCCAAGGGACTTCCAGCTAGTATATAAAAGTGGATTCTTGGGGAAAGCCCAAGAATCACGCGTATGGTTCCGATGAGATGGATTCGAAAGGGGACTCTCGCCGCATGGATCATGCCCTATGAACGGAATGCCCTAATTAAACACCTTTTTTTTTAGTGTCCAAAATCCTTCTATTTACTGGTGCAACAGGTTGGACCTATGAAGCCGTCTCATATTCTTACGGTTCATGTGTAGAGATGAAGGTATGCCATGGGATGTTCATAGGTATTGTAGCTTGGCTACCCCGAATGACGTCAATGAGCTGTGGAGGGGAGCCAGAGGGGTCAAGCTACTAATCATCCATCTTGAATAAGCGTAGCTAGGGAAACCCAAGTGACAACTCAGTAAATATTGTCCTTCATAGCCTAGGATGTGCTTGTTTGTTATCAAATTCAACGTTCTTTGAGTCTAAAATCAAACTGAAAACACTTTGTCTTATGATTGTCTTTGTTTTCCAGAACTTGATCACAAAAAATAGCGTCATTTTTATATCTCAATTCACTAAAAATACAACAAAGTCGCAACTGTTCACTAGAAAGTCGCAATTTTTCTATTGAGTCGCATCTGTTTACCTTAGAGTCACATCTACCAGATTAGCTTGCATTTTCTTTGTCAAAAACTGCATTTTTCTTCAAAAACCACACTTGTGATATTCTGTGACGCATCTGACAAGGTGAGCCGCAATTGCAATCTCAAACGATGCATTTGCCACTATCACAGAAATTTTACCAGTGCGTAAGTTTAGGAAAGCTACATATGTTACAATCTGAGTCGCAACTATCATTACAAGTCGCATCTGTGAGAAACTTAACTACATCTACCAGATTCAGACACTGAACTTTACCAGAAACACGCAACTGATTGACATAAAACTACAACTGTGAAACATAACTACATTTGATAAATTTTGTGACGCATTTTCTAGATTATTAGAAAACCAGGATTCACAGTCACTGTCCAGTCAACACTGTCATATCAGTCTTTGATCTGTCTTACTTGTCCTTGGAAAAAAACCTGAAACGATTTGCTCAATTTTGCATCCTTTAGGTATCATTCAGTCATTACTATAGCCGTTCTGATTCTGAGTTTTACTTTCACCTTTGAGTACATATAACCTTTAGATTTAAACTTCTAGGAAAGTCAATTTTACAAACTTTAGGATAGGTTCACCATCTACACTTTGGAAAAATCATAGCATCAATGAAATATGTCATTTAACCTAGTCCTATCATCTTATTATTTATCCTATAGAGAGTCCTCCTAGCTCATCAGTCTTGTTAGGAAACACAACTTGTCTTTGATCCTTGTCCTACATTGGTTCCTTGACTTAACTAAATTGACACCTTGGTTAGACTTTAGGTAGTTGGTCCCCCCCGTCTTGGGTTTACAAAATTGATTACCTTAGAAGCTTGCTTAGAATTTGCATCTTTAGATATTGTCATTTTAGAGTAGCATCATCTTAAAACATTCCTTCTTTTGCATTCAAAAAATCCCAAAAACATAGACTAGATTCATACTCTCCATAGACGTAGTTTTGCATTCCTTGCATATTGAGCTTATCTTACATGGTTGAAACTAGGTCTAAGAAAAGAGAGAGAGAGAGAAAAGATGTCGAACCCAAATGAATTCATCAATTCATCCTCCACAAGGCCTCACAGGACTTTATTAGACAAATTCACCACTAGAAACACTTAAGGACACATTACAGTAGAGGACATAGAGGCTGTAGCACAGGACCCTGAGTTTGCCTCTTTTGTAGATGAGTACCTAGCAAACGATCAACAATGATACTTAGCCAAATTTCTAGTTGAAGGCGCTACCTTACCCACAAGATTTGATATTAGCACCTTACAAACTCAACCTACACAAGGGACAAATACAATGACTGCCAGTACTACTATACCTCAAGTAAATACAACCATACCATCTGGCATACCTACACAGAGTACGACAGTCCATACGTCTCCATTTGGTGTGTCTGGCATGAAATCAAGATTTAATTTCACTGTAGGGGCATCATCATCCACTCCCTTCGGTCCTCTTGTTGGGAGTAAAAGATCTAAAACATCAGCTTCTACACCAAGTGTCAGTGTCACAGGTACCATACCTTAGTCAATGGCCCTACCTAGTGTTCAAACCACTAGTACTATACCACAAACTACACAAACAAGAGGCATTCCCTCATTCCAATATGGCAATCAGAATCCATCTTCCCAAATTGACAGTCAAAATACATTCACATAGATTCCAAATCAAAATCTATTCTCCCAGATGGGTAATCAGAACCCATTCTCCCAGATTCCAAGTCAACACCAATTTACATAGATTTTGAATCAGAATCCCTTCTCCTAGCACGGTACTTGGAATCCATTCACACAAATCCCAATTCAACACCAATTTATGCAGATTCCAGACTAGAACACATTTACCAACATTCTGACTCCAAACCCACCTCATATACCAATTTTCAATCGAAACCCATCACAACACCTTGGATTTCAGAATACATACACAAATCTGCATAATCCACCCAGCACATCATTGACCCAGTTGACGTCTTGCAAACACAAATGCATGCACTACAAACAAAAATGGACAACATGGCAGTGTCAACTAAGAAATACTTTTCAACAAAGGAGATATGCCCATTTCCCTTTGATAGATCATTGTACATGACCACTTTCCCTCACAGGTATGTCATACCAAATCTCCCTAAGTATAATGGAAAATGGAATCCAATAGAACATATAAGGGAATTTTCTACCATATGCATAGATGTCGCTTATGACCCCATGTATCTTATGAGACTATTTCCAAGAAGTCTTGTAGGGATTGCACTAGAGTGGTTTTCAAGTCTAGACTATGGCATCAGATCTTGGGTTGAACTGGCTGAGAAGTTTGTTGAGCAATTCTCCTTCAACATAGACCACGAGATAAATATAGAAACCTTGTGTCACACAACACAAGAAGAAGGTGAAACATTTATCGCTTTCTTCTAGAGATGGAGGACTATAGCTAGCCAGTGTCTTATCGAGATACCTGAAAAACAAAAAGTTACTATGTTCCAAGAAAACCTTCATGCAAAACTAAGGAGTAACTTAAGGGTACATTGTTGTACATCTTTTTCAAAACTAGTGGAAAAAGGGGTTATAAAAGAAAAGGATATCATTGAAAAAGGTGAACTTAAGACATCAACATCCAATAGAAATCCGATCGTGCAAAATACCCCCAATGATAAAAATATTTTGGTCTCGCAACAAAAACGTCACCAATGATGGGGTAGTTGATGCTAAAACTGTACAAGCAGGAACAATCATCACATTACAAGGACCTAACACTTCTGCCAACACGCTTAATGCTATCAATCAACCTCCCAACATGGTCCAAAATACTCAACATCCACAACAACAAAGGAGGTTTCAAAAATGTGAGTTCACTCCCTTAGGGGAAACCATTGAGTCTGTATTCAAGCAACTATTACAACATAATCTTATACAACTATAAGAGCCAAGACAATACGATCCAGGACAATTTAAACCAGTTTGGTGGGGTGACAATGCCTTTTGTGATTATTATAGAACTAAGGGACATAACCTACAAAGTTGTCGCGAACTAAAAAATATCATACAAGATCTTATCGAAAGGAGAATAATTGAAGTTAGTGGACAGAAACAAAAGTCATCAAACACTGATCATCAAGTATTTTCTGATCTGCTACATGACCATGGGAAAGGAACTATTCCCAGTTCGAGTACTAAGACCAATATGTTAGCCAACTATGTGAGTATCAATCATGATTATAATAGTTGCCAAACCATTCATCACCTTCGCGCCGCTGATGAGAATATCAATACCATTACTATCAATACAAATCCCGAGTGCACAGTCAATACTCATCATACTAAGATCACTATCCAAGGCCCTCCATCACAGCAAACACCATAGCCTTCCAAGTCACAATATAACCTACTTGACCAGTTGGGGAAGACCCCAACCCAAATCTCAATTTTGGAATTGTTGCGTATCTCTCTTGAGCATCAATCCATTCTAGATAAGGCTTTACAAAACACCACGGTCCCTAATGATCTTGATGTCAATCATTTCCAGGAAATGGTGGGCTATTTGACCAATAACCATCATGCCATGTTTTCTGAACAAGAGTATGCAACTTAAAAGATGAATCATAATGATCCTTTGCATCTTGAAGTCATTGTTGATGACACCAAACTTAGACAAGTTTTGGTAGATGGAGGAGCAGGGTTAAATTTGTGCACATTAAAACTAATTAAAGCATTAGGTTTCTCAGAAGCATGCATAGACACGACCAAAAGTATTGTCATTAAAGCTTATGATGATGAGGAATGAAAATCAAAGGGGGTGGTAACACTTCCTATCAAAATTGGTCTTGCAGTAATGGAGACAAAGTTCCAGGTCTTGGACCTCACCCTTCCTTATAACCTTCTGCTAGGCAGACCTTGGATTCATGCCATGAAGGTGGTCCCTTCCACATATCATTAGTGTCTCAAATTCCCTTACAATGGCACTGAAATAACTATAGATGGTGACCCAGATCCATTCCAATATTGCACCAATTTAAAAGAGATCCCCCAATGCCAAGTGTCGGTAAACCAAGAGGCTTCATCATCCAATCCATCTCCCTATGTTGATCCATCCACACTCACTTGAACATCTATTTCACTCTCAATTCCTACCACTCCTAGGGTTGAGATCCAAGCCAAGGGTTGTGGAGAGTATTACATGAAGACATCTTATTGTGTTAGCCATCTGATTCCTCCTAAGTCATACGGTTTACCTGCATTAGATAGGAGACAATCTATGGTCACTATACACATTCCTCCCACAACAACTTTCACTAAATGGGGAGAATTAAGCAAAGAGGTCGTAAGTACAGAAGATGTCACTTCCTAGTTGTACAAGGAAGATAATGAAGAACCTCTCTCACTTGCTCACATTACTACAGATCTATATGGAAAAGGTTTCACAATTATGCAGAGCAAGGGATATAATGGATAGAGCAGTTTAGGCTTAAATCAAGATGGAAGGATCGAACTGATATTTTTTTCTCAATGGCAAAAAGGCTTAGGGCTGGGGTTTCAACCAATTCATATTGGTGTTTCTAGTACCACATCACCCTTAATTGAGGAAGTAAGTGCTTCAGAAGATATTAAGACACCTCACAAACTATCAAACCAATATCACTGTGACTCCCTTGACTCCAACGACTATGAGTGGGATTCCCTATCCTCTACCTCTTCCATGGACCTTGACAAGCTATTTGGGGAACTTGACTTAATGTTAAGATCCTCACCAAATCCATTGAATTCCTGTCCACCAAAGAAAATGACAAAGGAGGAATGGTTTAATAACTACTATTGGGAATCACTTGATCCTTCCTCTTGGCAACCTGATACACTTGTTTTAGATAACCAAACCTTGGCATTAGGCCCACATCTAAATCCACCTAGGTCTAAACCTAAGAGCAAACAAGACTTAGTACAATACTTTTGTGACCATATGAACAACTCAGTCCTTGCCTTGACCCCATTAAACTTTGATAACTCCAATGATGACATGCCCCTAGTCTATCCCCAACTCATTGATTGGGACCAACAACAAACACCCGTCTTAGACATTTTTGAGAACGATGAAGCAATTGCTGAGTTCCTGGGATTACGAGAAGGAATACCTAGCGGTGATCACAAGGCTGGTTTTACCATTGACTTGGACAAAAAAGCATATTTTGGGGAATCTGTTCAACCCTTCAGTCGCAAAAATGAAAAAAAGAATAAACAAGATGGATGAGTCTCTAGGTGAAAACCGAAAGGCGACTCTAGATAATGAAAAAGTAAAAATAAAGGATGCATCCAAAGGTGAAAACCTCTCTGAGGCACCTACAGATGGAGGTTTGAAAATTCTCCCCATTGCATAGGAAAATTCACCCATGCTTGTTGAAGAATTAGTAGAATTCAACATAGGTATAGAAGAGAATCCTCGACTGGTTTATTTTGCAGCGTCATTGACAACAAAAGAGCAACCAGAATTCCACAACTTCTTTGCACAGAGACATATAAATTTCACCTTGTCATATGCAGACATGCTTGGGTTGGATCCTGAACTTGATCTACACCACTTACCCTTACAACCAAGTGTCAAACCAGTGAAATAGAAATTGAGGAAAATGCATCCATATATTGCTTTACTAGTCAAGGCAGAACTCAAGAAACTATTAGATGTTGGTTTCATTAGATCAATCGACTAAGCAGATTGGATTTCCAATCTTGTACCAATCACTAAACCAACAAGGGGCATCCGCATTTGCACTGATTTTAGAGATATCAACAAGGCTTGTCCTAAGGATGACTTCCCTTTGCCTAACATAGACATGATAGTAGACAAGACAATAGGAGATGAGATGTTATCCCTTATGGATGGATTTTCAGGATATAATCAGATCAGAATTGCAACTGAAGACCAACATAAGACAAATTTCACTTGTCCTTGGGGACCGTATTGCTGGAATATTATGCCCTTTGGACTCAAAAATGCTGGAGCAACCTATCAATGTTCCATGACCACCATCTTTCATGATCTAGTACACACTCTTATGGAGGATTATGTCGATGACCTTATTGTTAAATCCAAGACAAGGGCAAAACATTTACAGGTTTTAGACAAGATATTTCAAACACTGGAGAAGTATAAAGTGAGACTCAATCCCAAGAAATGTGTGTTTGGAGTAAAGTCAGGAAAGCTTTTAGGCTATATCATTTCCAGACGAGGCATTGAAGTGGATCCGGCCAAGGTGAAAGCAATCATAGACATGCCTCCACCAACTAATCTCAGTCAATTAAGGACATTACAAGGAAGATTGCAATCCATTAGAAGATTTATAGTGCAGTTAGTAGATAAGACACATCCTTTTCAACATTTACTTAAGAAAGGGGTACTCTTTGCATGGACAGCTAAGTGCGGAGAGGATTTTCAACTGATTAAAGAATATTTACTCACACCACCAGTCTTAATGCCACCTGTTGAAGGAAGACCATTGATTCTTTATATTACAGCAACCCATTCATCACTTGGAGCATTTCTTGCACAAAATGACGATGAAGGTCATGAAAGGGCAATCTATTATATCAGTCAGACTTTGGTAGGTTATGAGCTCAACTATAGTACCATTGAATGTGCCTGTCTTGTAGTAGTATTTGCTACCCAAAAACTAAGGCACTATATGCTAAACCATCAAACAATGTTGATTGCTAAAATAGATCCTTTGAAATATCTTCTCAGCAAGGCAACATTAATAGGGAAACTGGCCAAATGGGTTATGATAATTAGTGAGTATGATATCCAGTATATGGAGAGAAAGACTATTAAAGGAAAAGTCATTGTTGATCAGTTAGCCGACGCACCAATACAAGCAGATCATCCATTAGTTGCAGACTTCCTTGATGATTTTATATTCACCATAGACACAAACATAACATGGAAACTATACTTTGATGGCTCACATACAAATCATGGCTCAGGGGCTGGTGTACTGTTTATCACACCACGGGGTGATTCCATCCCTAAGCCATTCAGAATTGAATTTCCATGTACTAACAACATAGCAAAGTATGAAGCTCTAGTGATAGGGTTACGCATGGCAATCAAGTGGAAAACTAAGAACCTATAGGTATATGGTGATTCTCAACTAGTAATCAAACAGGTAAATGATCATTATGAGACTAAGGATGAGAAGCTTGCTCCATACAAACGCATGGCTGATAGCTTTAAGGAGTACTTTAAAAAGGTCAAATTTTATCAGATACCTCATGTTTTAAACAGGGAAGCAGACGCTATGGCTACAATTGCATCACTTCTAGACATTCCTAACAACGTGCCTAAGTTTGAGTTCTTGGTAGAACAGCTTTTGGTCCCAGCCTACAATATCCCAGATTCTGAAATGGTGTGTGACATTGTTGGTCCTAATTCCCCATGGTACAAAGAAATCTATGACTACCTTCATGCTGAAATCATACCCACTGGCCTCTCAAACAACCAATGTAGGACATTCCTTCATAAGTTAACCAAATACACTATCATCGAAGACACCCTATATAGATGCACCTTAGATAATACCCTACTGATATGTCTTGATTCTAATGAAGCACAAGCAACCTTGCATGGGGTATATGAGGGTATATGTGGGTCCCATTCTAGCGGTCCTACCTTAGCCAAAAATATTATGAGACTGGGTTATTATTGGCCTACTATGGAAAAGGACTCATATGTCTTTGTAAAGAAATGTCGCCAATGCCAAGTTCATGGAGACTTGATACATGCACTAGCACAAGAGCTCCATCCTATAACGTCACCATGGCCCTTCGCCCAATGGGGACTCGACCTCATAGGTAAGATCCACCCCACATCATCTAATGGCCACAAATTCATCATCACTGCCACTGAGTACTTTACGAAGTGGATTGAAGCCATTCCTATGACATACATTACCAGCACACAAATTTCTAAATTTATCATGAACTATATCATCTGTCGGTATGGTGTCCCTTAGTCCATAATTATCGATAACGACCACACATTTAAGAATCAAGAAGTCTGCCATCTTTGTGATGAATTTCATATTCAACATCACTTTTCCACTCCATACTACCTACAAGGTAATGGCCAAGCAAAGGCATCTAACAAAACCATCATTAGAATCCTCAAAAAGACTGTAAATGATGCTGGTTGTGATTGGCATTTACAGCTTAATCCCGCCTTATGGGCTTATTGCACAAGTATTCATACTCCCACTGGCGCCACTCCCTATTCACTAGTATTTGGTTCTGAAGCCATTCTTCCTATTGAGGTTGAGATTCCTTCCTGAGGGTATCCTCGAAAGGGAACATTGATGATGAAGAGTACCGAGTGTCGAGACTCCATGAGCTAGAATTCCTGGATGAGCGAAGACAAAAGGCACTAGACCATCTCCAAGCATATCATAATTTCACCTTTGTCATAGCTATCACAGGAAGGTCTTGAACAAAAACTTTGACATTGGTGACCTAGTTTTAAAGGAGAACCCAAAGAATCAAACAGAAAGAGCAAAACCAGGAAAGTTTGAACCAAACTGGTTAGGACCTTATATTGTTATAGAAGCCTTTGGATTAGGAGCATACCAATTATCTACTCCTGAAGGGGAACCATTTTCCTCACCAATCAATAGTCTTCATCTGAAGAAGTTCTACGCATAGCTTCCAAGAGCCGTGTCTTAATTAGCGAAAATATAAAAAAAATAAAAAATAAAAATTGTTACCAAGGTGAAAACCTAGCAAACAGGCATCTTGATAACACCAAAAAAATTAGATAATCCAGAAAACATTAAAGAGAAATAATTCCTCCAATAGTGAAAACCACTTCGGTGGCACTTTGGATAAGTACCATGGTGAAAACCTAGCAAACGGGCACCATGTGTAGTTGACTCTACTCCTTTGTCTACTATCATTCTAATATAATCCCTATACATACACCGCATCCCTGTACATACACCACATCCCTGTACATACATCGCATCTCTACACATACACTGCATCCTTGTACATAGTCCACATCCATGTACATACACCCTATCCTTGTATATACTACCTATTCCCTGTACATATCACTTATCTTTCCCATCCATTGCTTGTAAATACCATTCATAATAAGTGGTAGTCTTTCCCATAACCTAGAAAGATTGACATCGAGTGCATTTCGTATCCCCCATTTTACCCTATTCATAATCATTTGGTCTTATACTCGACTAGGAGCAAACACTTGACGTGTGTCATATTGGTTCTTACATTGGTTGTGATTGAAGATGTAAAACCATAGAAAAATCCAAAAACATCACAAAATGACCTAAGAAAAACACAAAAACGTCAGAAAACTTCAAAAAGACAAAAAAAATCAAAACATGTTGAAAATCCAAAAGCAGAGTCAGAGTCAGTCACACTTGTCAACATTTGTCGTTAGTCGAACTACGTTGCCTCTGCAACTAGATGTAGGCAAGGCCATTTGTCGATCTACCCTTGAGGCATTAGGATTAGTCCGTTTAGGTTTGGCTGTATAAAATCATGATTCAATCCATATGTCTATATGACAAGGTCATTGGTCAGGTCAAACTACAAGGTATCTGCGTGTATAACATAGGCAAGGCCATCAATTGATGAGCCCCTAAGGCTGCACTAGGTCAGTCCATTAGGGTTCGTCACATTCACTATCATACACATCATCTATTTGTAGTTAGTCTTGTCAGTCAAGGTCAAGTCAAACTATGAGGTCTCTGCATGTATAACATAGGCAAGGCCATCAATCGATGAGCCCCCGAGGCCACACTAGGTCAGTCCTTTAGGTTTTGTCGTCACACAGTCAATTGTCAGCACATCATATCAATTCATGCATCAATCTGGTGAACAATTCAGCAATGCCTCTAATTCAAATCAAACAACTTTCCAAACAAAACAATCAAAACATATCAACTAATGTCTGCTACACGATGTGTCCTTCCTGGAAACAGACATCGTCAAAGCAATCAACCTGTGTCTTGTTCAAGATGAGTCTTTCCTGAATACATATATCAGTAAAACAATCTATGTCTTATATAGGATGAGTCCTTCCTGCATATTGACATTGTCAAACAATCAAACATAGCCTTACACAGGTTATCACATCAACAACATCTGACTCAACATCTTATACGATACATGTCTTTCTGAAACCGGGCTTTGTCATACCTTATACATATAGTCATAACATCAAAACCAAGCTCAAAGTCTTATCCGGTATGTGTATCTCCTAAAATCAGGCTCTATCAATCAATCCTTCTATCAATCAAAACTAATCAAACAAATAGATCAAGTTTTGGAAAATATTTTATTGGCTTTTTGACTTTCTGATTTATTTATCTTATCTTTTCATTTGACTTGATGACTAGGAATTATGTTACTAGCTTTCTCAAGGATATCCCATGAAGGATTTAGAGAAGCAATGATGTATCAGAATTATGTTTTCTTTGACTATTGTCTGTCAACTGTCTTTTAAATTTGATTTTGAGTCATGTTACTAGTTTCCTCAAGGATGTCCCATGAAGGATTTAGAGGAGCGATGACGTCTCATGACCCGTCTTTTACTTTGTTTGTTGTCTGCGATTTGTCTTGACAAAAAGACTGGGGCAACTTGTGCCCTTAGTATGAGTTAATTACATGATTGTCTGTTGTTAGCAAGTGGATGACCTTGCACACCTTGATCTATGTCATATCATGGTTTTTTTCTCCATTTGTATTAGTCCCGCCCAATGATGATAAAGTGCAACACCTTTTGTGATACAATGAAACACCGAAGATTGCTAATACTAACATCCATCTCATTTCTTTTAGGGTAAACCCACAATAGTGGGTTACAATTTTTCGAATGAAGAAAAATTAGAAATGCTCATCAAAAAACTTAAAATGGTTTACCCCTTCTAATGAAGGGGGTTCGAATGAACCACCCCCTTCTAATGAACCCCCCTCCCTTCTAATGAACCCCCTTTTGCACAATATAAGGGGGGTTCGAATGAACCCCCCATCTAATGAAGGGGGGTTCTAATGAACCCCCTTTTTTCACCTTCCCCTCCACCATTTCAAAATTTATGCACTTTTTTTACTATCGAAGCTTGGGAAGGAGGTGCAAATGGAGTCAACTTGATAAACCAAGTTGGATGATTGTAGTGATCGAAACGTGCTTTCCAACGACTATAAATTTAATATACTTTGTTTTTATTTTATATTTTATTTTTTAGTTTTACTGTACATAGGTTTTTCACCGAACATCAAGTTCGATGAAAAATCATTGTGGAAAAATAGTAAATTTGAGGAATTTTTTTTTGAAAAATATATATCCAATAGGTATTGATGTCCTTGTTCTAACAAAAAAAGAAAAAATGAATTTCAATACATACCAAAAAAGTTATGCATGCCGAAGTGCACCTATGTCTAAATTATAAATGTTTTGACTTCAAAACTTAATTAAAAGAAAAATATTCAACAAAATGCTATGAAACAAAATGAAAGAACTAGATACTTGTGTTACCAACCTAAATTCAAAAGAATTAGAATTTTATCCTTTGTAGAAAAAAATTTATGCGTGTCGAAGTACACACCACTTTGTAAAAATGTTGTTTACTATTAAAAACTAGTTATCAAAGGAGATGCAAAAAAATTACAATTTAATTTCAATTTAAAAAAAAAAAAATACATTTAAAATCTACAGAAAAAATCTCACAAATCACTAGTTTACATCATTTTCAAATTCCTAATAGTTTACCTACTATAAGTGTCAGAAAGTGAAGTTTTCTCTAAAAATGTTGATTTCAATGTCAAGTTTGGCCAAAAAGTGTAACCCATTATTGTGGGATGACCCTTTATTATTTCTAAATCTTTCTTTCCACACTAACAGTTCTTCTTTCTGGCATTATGATAGAGTCCTGTGACACATAAAAAAATATAAATCACCTGCATATACACATACATATAGGAATTTATCATATCTAGGACATCATGGCATAATAGACATTTATCATCATGCAATACATATCATAAGCATTCCATGTACATAACAAATGTAAATACATGCATCACATTACATCTGTATGGCATCACATGTAGAGAGCATGGCACATATAACATCACATTGCATCTCATAATTATAAATTGCATACATAACATCCATTGACATCATACATGTTAATACATCATCACATAGAATCAACATCATATCATAGGAAACATAAACACATCATAAGGTAGATATGATCATCCATCACAAGGCATATCATATAAACATAACATGTACAAATAAACGACTACATAATCAATAAATAGAAATGCATATCATGAGAATCACTGCCAAAATTATATATATATATATCGCTCAACAGTGTCACATCACAATGTCATAATGTATCAATAAATATGGAAGCCCGCAGGCTATATAATCATAAAACAATGTCTCGGTACATATCAAGAAGTTTCCCTATCCTGAACTACCACTGCTATCATGGCTAGAGTGTGTGGATGACCGATGTCGGGAACCCAATGACCTGTGACCTGAGTGGGGCCTATCATATGGACTAGCTCTACGTGGCTGCTCAACACCCTCTGTGCTAACTATCCTGGAATGGGTCCTAGTCTGAGAGCTCTCACTACGTGCCTCTGAAAAACTCAGAGCCCATCTCTCTAGAGGAACTATTGTCTCATACAAATCCCTATAATAGGTGGCCCTCTCCCTGGCTCTAACTAACTCTCTAGCAAATGTAGCTGTCAGCCTAGTACATAAGGCTCTAATCTCTGTAAATCTTTGCTCGGTATCCTGTCTCTAAGCTATGGCTTGATCTCTATCCATGGCGGCCCTGTCCCTCTCCATCTATACCAAATCCCTCTCAGACATCATGACCCTCATCTGCTCCTCCAAGGATGCAATCTGGACCTGAAGTGTAGCAGTTTCAGAATCAACTGCCTCTGTGTCAACCTGTCTCACCCTCAGTACACCATCATCCTCATCCTCCAAATCCTCCAAAATCTTGTCTCGGATCTCCCACTCATGATCATCATCCTCCTCATCATCATCCTGATAGGCACCAAGCAAGCCAAGGGCATCAATCTCTGCCTCCTCCTTTGCATGAACCTCTAGAACGCCCTCCTCTGTGAGATGCTCCTCCTCTCTGCCAATCTCAACATGCACCTCCTCCCCACCTCTGCCAATATTTGACATGGGCACATCCTTCTCTCCCCATCCCTCCTCACTAATCAGTGATAATGGTGGCCCTCGTCCCCTCCGTCCATGCCTTCCTCTCCTACCACCTCACCTACCACCTCCACCACCATTTCCATCATCACCATGACCCCCTCCACATCTCCAACCTCTGCCTCTACCACACCTGTCGCGCAATCCTATCCCTCGCCGCTCTATCAGCACAACCTGATCTAGATCTGTAAGGGGAATCGGCCTATGCATGGCCCACCACTGATCGTAAGCCTCTATGGTACTTGGGTTAGCCACACCATCTCTCCATCACCACAAAACTGCTTGCAATCCATCAATATTTGCCTCTGTAGTGGCTACTGGAATCTCTAGACCCCACAGGGGGATCTCTCACAAGGACCTCGCGAACTCGGCCTATCCTCTCGGCACATCATGTACCTCTCTAAACTGCTGCAATACACGATCTAGAAAATGTCGATCAATAATGTGGACATGTGAAGCATTCCGCCCAATCAAGTACTGAGTCTAGCGGAAAAAAGGAAAATTCTCATCCTCATCTAACCACTCTGCACATCCCAGGTACGGTCTCCATGTAAACTGAACCATAGTATCAATGGCATGCCTGAAATACTCGGTATCTCCCATGTGGTGCTGAGTGTTCACCCCCGCATAATGGAAGGCATAAGGAGCTTCATGTTGTACATCAACTATAACCAGTGGCCGAAAAATGGCAATGTGTTCCCATGCCCATACCATTAGGAGCATGGTACCACAACTCATGGACTAAGCCTCTTGATAGGCTATATCATGCAAGTAAAAATACAATGTGCGAAGGAGACAGGGACCCCATGCATATACCTCTTGTCGCTCTAACATACCTACTAGAATCTCCCCTCAACCCATAGGAAAACCATGACCTCGATGGTCAAGAAGCACTATACCACATATCAATGTACACACTAGACAATCCATCCGCCTATACCTCTGTGCCAATACATGCCATCTAATCTCATAATGATCAAACCCTAACTATCTGACATCAGCGTGAGGGTAGTATCTGCACATCTCAGTAACACCCCTCTAGGTATCGTACCTCACCCTCGTGCCTCTAATGGGAAGTCTCAAGATCCTGTAGACATCCTCTAAGGTCACTGTCGTATCTCCAGTAGGCAAGTGAAATGACGAAGTCTCTGAGTGCCACCGCTCACACAACACTATCAATAAACCCCAGTTCGCTCGAATCTGGGGCATGTCTGTCACATGTAGAAGACCTAGGTGCCATAAGAATCATCTCTCTGCACTCCACAAGCTATCTCTGAAGCAAAAAGTCATAGGTATAGACTCTCACATATATAGAGTGTCTATAACAACCTGCAATGGCATTATATGTGCCTCATATCAGCATCAAATATCTATCCTAATGCAAAGGAAAAAAATCAAATGTTATTCAAATGTGTCATTGTTTTGCAAATGCGTCATTCTTTTGCACATGTGTCATTATTTTACAAATGCATTGTAGAAAACCAAATGCGTCATTCAATTTCACACATGCGTCACTCTTTTTCAAATGAGTCACTTTCAAATGCATATGTGTCCTAAAATGACAAATGTGTCTGCGTAAATTAACTATCACATGCAACTGCGTCGAAAAATAAACACATGCGGCTAATCAAAATGCAAATGCGTTGAAATAAAATACAGTTGCGTTGAACCAAAAAAACCCTACGCTAACCATCTACGTAATTTTTGAAATGCATTGATCTGCATGCAAATGCATCAATTGCACACTCACATGCAGCTTTTCCACAAAGTGACGCATAACAAAAATAGCAAATAAATGCATAAAAACTCGCGCAAATTAAAAATTAAAAATTCAAGATTAAGGTATGTACCGGGGGGTCCGCGTTGGCTGGCCACCTGAAGGTCTGGATCCTGTATGCTCGATGGTGGGTGTTTGGAATAGGAGACATTGTCGCTGTGGGTGCAGAGCAAAAATCTCAAATCTCAAAGCTATGTGGGTTAAAATGAATAGGTTTTTACTCCATTTTCTATTTATACCTAAGGTTTTGGTGGCATTCCTTTCTACTGGTTACATCAACTTCCAACTTCAATCGACCCGTACCTGTCCTTACCACTTCCAACTTCAATTCCGTCAACTCCACTACATTTCTGGCTATCCAATGGACTAATCGGGGTCATTTTCAAATTTTTTTGAAATTTTTCAAAAATTTGTCAATTTTCCCGAGGGGGCATACCTTCACCTGTTTACACCGGGGCATGACTAGGGCATATTTTTATTGATTTTCTTTGACACAACGCCGAAATGACATTGTATCAAAGAGGGGCAAATGTAAACACCGAAATCTGGTTTAAGCCAGCGACTTCAATATTCTTAATAATTTGTATTTCTTCCATGGTCATGATTAAATAATGTCAATTATTTAATTAATTCACTTTAACTTTAATTCTTCTATTAATTAAATAATCTTAATTATTTTATTGATTCACATTTTCTTTATTCTATCTGATTAATTAAATAAATGCTTTTTATTTAATTATGTTACTAATTGTTGTGCAATTTTGCACACACGCCCCACCTGGAGTAGGGACCCTCTTTTTGATTTCGGATGTCTCTTAGGCCTTTGGTTTTTATTGGATTTGTCCTTTTATGGTCTTGGGATGTCGGTCTTGCTTGCCTTGGTCTTACCCTGAAGGTTGAATTGATCAAACTTGGTTTTTAGTGGAAGTCCGGGTTTTGCCCTGGGTCCGGGATTTTTCGGTTCACCCAGATTTTCCCGGGTCTTGGTCCATCATCTAGTCACTATCGGATTTTCTGAAGTCCGGGTTAACCCGGATTTTTCTGGACTATGTCGGAATCCCGGAGGGGTGCGTCATCCACGGAATTCATGCTCACCCGGATTGTCCAGCTGGCTCATTTTTTTCCGAAATTCTATTTCAACCTCGGGTTTCCTGATTTTCTTGATATGTCTTATCGGCCATTAATGCTCGAGGTACGTCTTCTTTGGCACGATTGTGAGTGGATTTAAGGTCTATTGGCGCTCTTCCTAATTGCATTATTCACTTTCTATTTGCTCTAGCGCTTGAGTTTGTTTGTTTTGAGCTTTGGTCGGTGGATTTGGTCTGCTTGCGCATGGATTCCTTTGACGTCTGTGTTGATATTTTCACCGCTAGGACACCCTGATTCGCAGTGACTTCCTCAGGATCAAGGTTCATTCGGAGCTGATCCATGGTAAGTCGTCATTGACTTCTCCTTTTGTTTGCGCTTTGATTAAATCTTTCAAGTTGTTGATTGGTGGTTATTTGGGTCGGCCCTTGTTTATTTTCATGATCACATATTTATCGAATTAGGGTTTGAACCCACCTTTTCCGCGTGTTTTAGTGCCTGCGTTGTACATCCCTTCGTTTATCTATTGAATGTCAGGCACTCCCTTCTGATTAGGTGTTTCTGTTAGGGCCTTGCTTTGTTGGCACGTAATCTGCTATACTTCGTGAAGATAGGGTTTCAATGTGTCGGCTCAGGGTTGTTAAGTTTAGTGGAGTTGTCGCGTCCTCATGTCTTGTGTTTAGCTCGACCTTATTCACATCATTTGAGACCCCGGTGTGCCCTAGTTTCATTGCTTTGAAGAATCGTGTCTGATTCCGAGTTTTCCCTAGCTCTCATGGCAGAGGTTTGACAGTCAAATTTAGGGCATCATTATTTCACCACAGGGATCTACCATTTGAGAATTTTAGGAGTTCAAATTCAGGTGCAATAGAGATTTGGTTTATTAGGGTTGAGTTTATGCTCGTTGGATTCAGATAGGGGAATTTGTATGATCTCTCGATTAATGGTCAGCATGTCAAACGATCATCGGGTTTCTGGGGTGTCCACGGAATTCCCATGCACCCGGATTTTCCCAGATTTGTCCATTTTCCCGAAGTATGATGAGTTCCCGGAATTTCAAGTTGTCTGTGGAAATCCGAACTGCCCGGATTTTTTCAGTTTTCTGCCTGTTTCCGATTGATTTTGATTTTTGAAATTGAAGTGACAAATTTAATGTTGGATGATGATTTCTTGTTGCTAAATAGATAAATTTCATGATAATCATGCATCTATTTTGCCTATATTAACGATTTTATTTGATGAATGATGTCTTGACAGCGGGAGTCCGTCTGGGTCAGATTTCTCTGAATTTCGCTCCGACTGGATTTTCCCGGATTGCTTCATTTTCCCGGATTGTTTGTTTTCCCAGTTTTTCAAGATTGATGATTAATGATTTATCTTAATGATTTCGTGTGGTTTCGAGGCTAACCTTTGATTGAAATATGGATGATGATTGGATTTTCATGAGGTTCTTTTGTGAATGCAGGCTTAATCAAGCAAAGCAGCGGCAGGAAAGGCTAAGGGAGATACAAAGGGATCTTCGGTTACAGATGCAGAAAGGTTAAGGCTAGATGTGAAAAGTCAGTTGCCTGATAGTAAGATAGCTTCAGTTTGGTCAGAGGTCTTGGATACCAATGTGGGAGCATGGAGATATGAAGAATTTAAAGAAAGGACAGCTCAGAAAGATTTATCTGTCTTGACCAAGGGGATGGTGAAGTCCGGACTGGCTCATGTGGCCGGATTTCCTCCTGCAGTACAATGCTACGAGTTGATATTAGAATGTGCCCAGCACTATGACTTTGACACGCAGAGGATTGTTAGCACTTATGGGAGAGTGTTGGAAAACTTTAACCCAGTTTCCATTGCCCAGGCATTTGATATGCCGGACTTGCCATGTGTGTGTGCCTTGGACATGGATTTGGCCAGAACTTACTATAAAGATGAACCTACCAAAGCCCAGCAGATGATCAATTCCTAGCTTGAAAAGCCAAAATCTCACTTCTCTAAGCTGCCTAAACAGTTACACAGGATCAAGTTCCGACAAGAGATATATGATGCAATCACATTATTGAGCAAGGTAGCTGGCTTGAAGAGTGCTAGGGTGTTGGAGAATTGGATGGTGCACGTCATCAACAAGATTGAGCAGGGAATTAATTACCATTGAGCAGGAATTATCAGTGCAATGATTGACAGGCAGATGAGGGATGTGCTTGAAACCAAGAAATTCACCATGTCATCTTATGTGATATATGTGCTTGCTAGATTTTATCCATATAGGGGATTGAATCCAAAAGGAACATTTGGACAGGATGTCATCTACGAAGTATACCCTGAGTTGCACCTAGGAATCATAATTATAGAAGAGTAAATTATGCATTTACTATGCATATCACTAGGTTGCTTCAAAATGTAGAGCATGTGAGAATTTCTGATGGAGCCATGGAGCTGATCAAAAAATATGGAGCTTGGTTTATACAATTCCCTACCTTCTCCTATATCAGGATTGACGGATGTCCAACTACTCCATACAGATTTCCTAGATCTCCTACCGACCATATCATACTTCTGGAGGTTACCCGGCAGATATGTGATTTTGACGCCGTTGTTAAAAGAGAAAAGCATAAAACAGGGTTTGGTGGGGATTTTCCTTTGAAAATTGGCATAAGTGAGGTTTTCCCTTCAATCCAATCAGCTCATGCATCAGGGGAGGAGTTGAGTTCTTATGGTTTCTCTTTCCACTCTAAGAGGGTGAGCTTTGATATCACTGGTGAAGCACAGAAGAAGGCTACCAAAGAATATCACCATAAAGATGATCTAGAGGATTACTGGGCGAATAGTAAGGATGACTTTGAGGTGAGAAAGAAAAGATATTCTAGGCTTCCAGCCGATGTAATTAGAATGTACAATGTCAAGTTGATCCCTGATCAGTTGGAAGATGATGGAAATCTAGTCCAGGATCATGCATATGAATCAGTTAAAGACAGGCCCATTGGAGATATAAACTGGTCAGAAAAAGAAATAACTGAGCTAGAGGAATTAATGGCTCCTATTCTGAAATCTACCAAGTCATGGCTGAAGCATAAAGTATGGGAATTGGAGAGCGAGAAGGTACCCTGTACTTTCAATTTGATGGGAAATCTGAATGCTCATTCCACTTCAGAGGAATCCGGTGAGGATGATTCTACAGGCCAAACTAAGGTAAGCTCACCGTTTAAAACTAAAATTAGAGGTCCTAAGGAGGATGAGCCTGAAAAGAAAAGAAAACCTAGAGGAAAGAAGAGAAGCCACACTGTAAAAGTAGGTAAGTCTACTGAAGAGGAGGAACCTGAGAAAGCAGAGAAGGAAGACACTCCTCCACAGCCAAAAAGGACCAGGACAACCAGGGCCTCTAAGAAGAAGACTCAACAAACTTCTAAGGATAATGTGGATCCTCATGTGGTTGATGTGGAGAGCTCAGGAGAGAAAACTCGGGTTTACTCGAGAAGGTCAAGAACTCCATCTCCCAAGAGACTATACAAAAGGCAGATCCTCTTCCAATGGCAACCACTATAGAGTAGCAGAAGGATACCTCTCCTTCATTGGGTATACCTGAGCAAACAACTCATGAAGAGCATGAGACCAGTGAGGAGGCAGAACCATTTAAGGATGGGGAACTTTATGGCGCAGCTGCAGAGCTTGAGGTAGGAGATGTAGAAATACATCCTTCTCTGCTGGTGCAATATGAGGATTCTCCTACAAATGGCAAAGATGATAGATCCCCTGAGAAGGAGGATGTCCTTGTTAAGACTCCATCACCCCTGCAAGAAGAACTCGAATTGGGAAACCAAGGTGGCCAGTCTCCTGGAAAGGAAAAGGATGAGACAGTAGGTCAGCATGAAGAGGTCAAGAAGGATGAAGTCTGGGTGGATCCCGTTGTTCTGGATTGGTTAGACAAGGAGATAAGAAAGAAGCAGGTTATTGTTGAGGACACTCCTCTCAACTGGGATGAAATGTTGGCCAACATTGGAAAGGGAAAGAAGAAGAAGGCAGCCAAAGTGGTTTCAAAGATTGAAAGAGATGAAGCTAGTAACAGGGTTATTCATATTGCTACCCCTGCTGCTGGTAAAAGTAAGGATGAGGCCACCGGGAAGGATTATGATGTACAGACCATTAATCTTGGGCCCGCTTCTATAGAGCAAGATATTGATGAATATGAGGGGTCCAGTGCAGTGATAATTGGGAGATTAAGGAAACGCAGTCTAAGCATGAGCTAAAGAAGGAGAACGAAAGGCTTAGAAAATGTTTAGAAGATTTAATGAAGCCTTTGCAGTCTTTTCACCCATCCTCTTCTGCTACTGCTGGTTTCTTGCCGAAGGAGACCATTTCTGAGATAGAAAGGATGAAAGCTTCTACTTTGGCTACAATAGATTGGTTGAAGGAGGTACAGACTAAGGGAGATGATGCAATAAAAGAAATCCTTTCAACTGGAAAAGATGCAATAAGGGCTAAGGATTTGTTAGAGCATGTTTTATCTCGGGATAAGGAGGATACTGATCTTTTATTACAGAAAACTAAGACAATCATGGAGTATGGTAAGGATCAGCTGGTTATTGATGGAATCCTTCCTTCATCTAGGATTAATGAGCCTTGGGAGTGGTTTGAGGCCTTGCAAATCCGACAGAAAACCATCAGAAGGGTCTATAAACAAAGGAAGCAAATGGATGGTAATCTAACTAGTGTTTATGATGGATGCATCGCCTTTTTTGAGATAATGACTGGTAGGAGGTAGATCGCCCCTAAATACCTGAGTTTGGAACAATTGAGGGAATGGTGGCATGATTTCTATGCCCCTGATATTGAGAATTTTGTGACAGGGCATCAATTGGATGATGCGGCTACTTATCTGGCTGTGGTGGATAAGTACTTGGCATATAAGGGTGAATGGGATGCAACGGTTAAGCAGTCAAAGGAAGAAATTGAATCAATTGAATGTCGGCTCAAAGTCCTACCCTTGCCACCTGTTGCTGAGTTGGATAGGGTGTTTTTGAAGGTTCATGAATCATTGGATCAAAACAAGGATAAGGGAGGCGGTAATTAATGCCAACTTGGAGATTTGTGCTTCCCTATTATTATAGGGCATTTGTTGATCCGGGATACATTGGGGAATGTGTTTTGGCCGACCTTGATGATGTATCGGCATTTAATGTGTGCCTTATTTTGAAATTCCTGAGGCCGACTTGTTTTAGCTATTCTATTTTGTAAATGTTTGGCTAGGCCGACATGTTTTGAGGATTCTCTATAATTGGCATTTGTGCCTCATTTGTAAGGGGTTAGTTAGACAGACAATAGAGACAAGCTAGATTAAGAAAGAGCTAGAGTATTATGTAGTAGAGATAGTAGTTAGTTCTTTGAAGCAAGTGTTGTAACACATAACAGTGGAATTGTTGCTACATTTTGGTGATCTAATACAATTGAAGGCATTGTGGTTTCTGGTGAATTCTTTTGTGTTAGTTTATCTTGCATGGTTTCTACTGTTCCATCTTTTGAAATTGCTTGAAGATATAAGATTTGATGTTAGATTCAGAACTAGATTAGTCTGGTGAATAGTGTTCATGGTTTAATGCTTGGAATGTTTGTAGCAATCTCTGGTTTATACTTCCAGTAACTATCTGATTGTAGTAGGCTGGTGAAGTCAACTTGGACCATACATCTATTTGTGCTTAGTTCGATTGTGGATGAATGTCTATGATTTGAAAATTTGTATGCCTTAGAAGATTGTACCTTTCTTGTGATATTGCATTGTGGGTTAAGCAGGGATTGGTTATTTGAGATTGGTCTATTCTAGGTATTTATCATTTGCATTGTTCATCTTAGAAATAGTTTAGATTTCATTACATCTCTTACACCCTCATCTTTTGTTGTTTCTTTATTATTTGGTTAGATTTAGAATTTAAGATCATAATATTGCAAGATCTGATAGATTGGAGAGATACAGTGTGCTTGTAGTAAGGTCCGATTGTGATTACCAGCATTTTCACATATTATCTGGGTTGTTTATGCATTGTCATGACCTGACACCCGAGAGACCTTGGGGTGATTTTTAGTAACTTCTTGTTGAAAATTACCTTTCAAGAGAGATAGAATATTGCATTTTGTCTGAGTTGTTGCTGTGCAGAAAACACCATCAACACTAATTAACCTTATCCTTCTTGTCAAATTAAATAAATTCTTATTTAATTACTCTTTATCGTACTTCAACTATAATTAAATAAATCCTTTTATTTATTTAATTATTCATTTAATCCCTTCGTCACTTAATTAAATAAATCTTATTTATTTAATTATTCTTCAAATATCAAATCTTGAATTAAATGAATTATTTAATTCATAAATCCTATTTTAACACATTCCTCTATATTTAGATAATTGTGCAAATTATCTAAGTATTCACTTTTACTCGACTCAAAGATCTATTTAATCACTCAGTTAACTCTTGATTTAATGTCTAAGTGGCTTTCTCGAGTTATCTCTTCATCAAATCATTCAATCGTCTAGTGCTAACTCAATTGTGTGTACATGCATATTAATTAAATATTCCTATTTAATTAATTAAATCTTGTGCATGCATTCGAACGGAGAATTGCTTTAATCCATCTTTATCTTTGTCATGCAAAGATAATTCTTATGTTTTCGAATACCAAACTGGAAGATTAAATCATTTATTTAATCTTTAATTCTATTTCTAATTTGTATCACTCATGTCAATACTAACAGTTATCATAATGCATGTCTAATCTGTTGATCTCAACCGTCCGTTGATCTTTCGATCCTGGCCTATCATTCGAATGATCAATTTTCTATAAATTGATTTATTCTTCATCATTCCAATCTCTCTTGAAATCTTATGACTTTTTGGAGCAACTATCTTGAATCTTCGATGTTTTGCTAAATCACTATCATAGGCTATACTTGCACAAACTTTTGAAAATCTAAGGGCAATTATACTACAACCGCAAAATGGAGAAGGGCAATCGAAATGATACATGGAATTACGTACATATTGGGTGAGATTTTTCAGTTTATCTACGTTTTGGCTTTCCTTTATTCTTTGTTGCTTAGCTTAGATTGCATTAGAGTTTTAGATTGCATTGCATGTTTGCTTTGATCTGTTTCTCTGCATTTTCTAGACGTTACATATAGTTCAATAAGTACTCAAAATTTTGTTGATTATCTCATACATTATAAGCCATGACCTACATCACTATTCTACTTTTCGTGATTGAATAATTTGTTGTTTTATTTTTCAAATGATGGAAGCAGAATCACCTCTAGATGTGGATAGGGTAATAGAAAAAGGTGTATCTTGTGCAATAGACAGCTTGATTCCTCTCACGGGGGTATGAGGCAGATTAGTAAATTTCAAATTACATTTGTTGTTATAGTTGTTAGTGAAAAATCAAATGATTATTGATTTGTAGCTTAATTTCTATTTGGATGGTTTGTATAGGACTTGGGCATGCCACAACATGAGCATGTGAATATTTCACGTGAGGAGAGATATTTCCTAGTGGAAATAAGTGATTATTTTGTTAAATATATCTTTTTTATAATGTAATTTCTATATATTAATGTCTTTACTTGTTATTGTAATAGATAAGGCTTGATGAGGAACTAAACCCTAGGAGGAGAATCCCTTGAGTTTAGGGTAAATGATGTCATACGCATTGCCATCCACTCGACCACCAAAGGCCACCCACTCACCCTAGGGCATATGGGTGTCCTATTTTTTCAGGGACCAATTTTGGAAATGTCAGAGTGGCCATTTTAATATTCAAAATTTAAATTGAAAATGTCTCCTATCGAGATTTAATTTATGAGAAATTAGAGAAATGACTATAAATACCTAGTTATTGCATCATTTGAAATCTAACAACAAGAATTAAGCAGAATTTATGAGCAATTATTACTGTCAAGAGCACTTTCAAGCAAGTCAAGAGCAACATTTCAGAGTTTTATTGCGGAAATTCAATATCCAAGAATGATTTCAAAGTGTATGTGAGTCCATTATCATTTTTTTGTGAATTCTAACCCCTTTTATAGGTCTCCAAAGCATTCAACCATTCAAGCAAGTAATATTTAAGACCTTGAAGTGATGTGCATGATTTTAGTCCTTTAAGGAAGCCATTGAAGGGTGGTGAGTTGCAACACTTTTCAATTTCATCATTCCTTCCTATCCACTATCATTTTATCATTGAAATTTCCATTGTGGAAGTGGAAAAACTTATACAAGGTTTGATTGAAGCAAGACCCTAAATGGCCCATCATCTTCCCTCTCTTTGAATGTGCAAGTTCTAGGTTTGAAGAGGATTAAATGAAGATTGAAGAAAAAATGTCCATTGTTGCATTTGAAGCCCTACATCTTGTCAACTAGCAAAAAACTCATCTTCAAAATTATCTAATAGTGTTCTAACTGCTCTGCAACTAGAAATCAAAAGCTCAAATATGTTATTAGAGGATCTGAAAACCAGAGCAGAAAAGGATGACAAGGACCCATATTCCCTAGGGCAACTTTGTCCTTCTATATTACTCAGACCAAACTTCTAGCACGACATGTATATAGTCCTTTGCACTTCCCATATTTGCTTTCAAGTTGTTGTTATAGTTTGTGCATTGACAAGATCTTGCATTTTTCATATTAGGTCATATAGTCTAATTAGGTTAATCATAACAAATCAATTCCAAATCATTCTAATCCTTAATATGATGGAGATTTAGGTTTGATTAGATCACCTTCAAGGTTGAAATTCAATCCATTCACCTTGTTAATCTCCATCTTAATGAAACATAGGAAAATACCACACATCATTATTCCTAACCATTTGAATCCTAGGTTTACATAGTAGACCTAGGATTCCTATTTTTCATTGTTTTAGGAGTTATGGATAATTTCAAGCTAACTTGTCTAGCTAAAAAATTTATTAGTTGTGGGTTTCTACTAAGGTTTGACAATGTTTCCATAGAATCTCTACAATTATAAGGGTTTATAGATGGTTTTTAGCGAAGAGGAAGAGTTGAACATGAAGTGGAGGCTTCTTTAGGGTTATAATCTATGTAAGGCATACTATTTGTGTGTGGATTATTTGCAAATTTGGACATATAGTAAATGTGTATTGGTTGGCTCAATGATCTTGTTTGTTCTATATCAAATGGTTGTTCAATGAGGGGAGGGTTTGGTTAGGATTTGTCAACATATCAATTATAGAAAGTCTTCTTTGTTAGATTTTGGGCGTGTTTGACAAGATAAAGTGAGATTGAAAATTTGAGCCCCTTAAGCATTCAAAGAAGGTTTGCGATACGAAATATCATCATGCAATAACCTAACAAAGCTGTGAATTTATAATACAAAATTTAAACATTTATTGTAAACATCAAAACCATATATCAATCTTATATATATAAAGTGTGATATATGTTTTTCATGCTTATGAGTGATATATTATATATATCATAACCATATATAACTATGTAAACATACATACACACACACACATATATATACATACATACATACATACATATACATACATACACACACACATATATACATATTATGGACAAGGATTTTGGCTCCACAAGATTCTCTAACACTTCTAGGGTTTTTCACCTAAAAGGAGACAGATAGGCCAAAATGGGCAATGTCCCCACTCAAAACTAATGAAATATGAATGAAATATGTGTAAATGTAATATTCTAGATGCAATAAACTAATAAAAGCTATTGATTATTAATGCAAAACTAATGAAATGCAAGTTGTTTGAAAACATAATGTGACATGCAAAATTTCCTAAGAATGCAAACAAATAATAACATAAATGAATGAGACTGGAGAGGTGCACCTAGAAACTGGAATGTGATGCAGAGAGGCTCTGGAATCCTGTAGAATTTTTTGTTGAACCCAACTAGGACACTTATGCCAAGCTGGGTGACTTAGTCATGTTTCAAGGAGATTCTATTGGAACAGGTTTCAGCCAAAAGGTTATCCAGAAATATAGAAAACACTTTTCAGGCCTAGCAGTGGGACTAATTTGCCACTGATGGTGACTTAGTCCACCTTCAGCTTTTGGGAATTTCAAAGATGCAACTTGTAGCTCTTGGTCTGCACTCTATTTCCTAACAGGTGTCTGGTTTTGAATCTGCAGAATTCAGGTTGTAAGTGATCTCCAAGCTTCTTTTAAGGTTTTTTGACTTTGAATGAATTTGATGAAATGATGACACCTTTTAACACCTTTCTCTTTGACAAATTTGCATACAAGACCTGCACAATAGACATGCAAAGAGGGGAAAAAGGGTTAAGGGTTAGTGAATAGGGGTTTGCATTAGTCAAACCCTGATTTGGTAACCAAACCCTTGAAAATGAAATGAAATGGAAAAATAATGATGAATGAACAATATTCAATGCTACAACTCACCAAACCCTTGATGTAGAAATCTAAAGATATGCAAGTAGATGCTCCAATGAATATATGCTTGATAATGCCTAGAATGCTTGAGAATGACTAAGTGAATGAATGGACTACTTGAAAATGAATGGGGGTGAAAATGAGAGGAAAACCCTTTATTTATACTTGATTTTACAAAATTTCCCAAAAATAACACATCACAGGCTAACCTCAAGGTCTAGAAAATAATATCCCACTAGAATTTTGAAGTAATTTTGATTTTTGTGCCTAGTGGGACTAAGTTGCCTTAGGTGACGACTTGGTCCCACCAAGGAAATTTTAAGGGCTTGGGAATTAAAGTATATCTAATGATGTTAATGGGATTATTCTCCAAAACACACCTAAGTAGGTTCAGAAAGTGTATTAAGGGGCCATTTAAATATAAGAAAGGGTCAAATTATTGATGTTGTGCCTAGAAAAGCATGAAAGTTTGTTACAACACTTTACAAAACTTTGGAGTAAGACTTGGAAAGCGATAAAAAAGGGTTATTCAGGTGAATTATATTAATAAGGTCCTAAAAAGTGTGAAAGTTGGTTAAAACACTTCACAACACTTTTACAAGACATCATAGAATTCTTAATGATTCACAAGGGTCCAATACCTAATATGAATGTGTTGACCACATTACAACATTAAATAAAGGAAAAATCAAGCCAAAATCACTAGGAAGGCCTAAACAGGAGGAAAAAGTAGAAGGTTTACTTTTTTTGTGTCCACATTTAGCCCCCACTTTAGTGAGAGGATGAACCTACTTCAAACTCATACTAAAGTAGGCCCACACGCAATCAAGAGGGGTTCCATTGAACTAATGCTAGCAAGATGAGACAACGACGATCAAGAGGGATGATCAAGCCCCCAGGATGGAGATCCCATGGAAAACTAAACATAAATGCAAAGGAACACAAAATGAAAATGATGATGAAAGAGAGAAGAGAAAGGAGAAAGAGAATCATATCAAGCTTCGATCATTTTCCCATCCCGTTGTGGATCAAATCTAGGTTGTTTGTCTGAAAAAATAAATGTATAATCACTCTAGAGCGACGGAACTCATGGCTGTCTACTAGGTGAGAAGGCCTAAAAGGTGAGAAACATACATGCAGGTGGCTATGGGGAAATTCATGCCTCAGAATGGGCTTCTTGCTAAACCATACCAAATTTATACCTCCTAATAACTTAATAAGGCACCACAAAAGAAAATGACATTTTGAGCTTCATGAGATAAGGAAAACTTCATATGTTTGGAGCTCATGAACAAACGCGATGGCACCACAAGCATGCAAGTTGTGTTATGCAAGGTGGCCATATTACAAATGCAAAATGTAAAGAATGTTCAAAGGAGTCTTGCTTAGTTCATATGAGGTCTTAGCTTAGAGAACATTGTGTCTAATGTCTCCAAGAGAGCACCAATCAAAGAATAAAAAATTCACAACTTAGGGGATGTAATGTGTCACATCATGCCACTAAGAGGAATGTAATATGCTAAGATAGATCACGCTCATGAAGGACATCACACCCAATGTCATTCACAAAGCAACAAATGCATCGTATGAAGTAAGAAGGCTGCACTAAGAACCAAGAAAAAGGAAAAAATGCAAAATGAATAATGCCAATGTATTCCCCCACTTTAAAGGAATTGCTACATACTATTTTGTGAGCAATTACTTTAAAGTAGAAAATGAAAAATGCAAATAGGAAAAAAGACATGAGATCCAACTTGAAAATCCCCTATGCCAAGTCATATGTTTCCGAGTAAGGTTGTGTCATGTGAAGGAAAGAAAAAAAGAAAAGAAAGGGGTTTCCCCCAAAATAAGAACACCAAACACATAAGGGATCTATGGCTTTGGGGTCAGTATGTTCCTTGTTTCAATGTTTTATAAGGAGCTTGGAACTGTCATCATCCCCCAAATACATAGAACTAGAAGAATGACACAAAGTGAGCGAAAACAAAGAAAAAGAAAGATCCTTTTGGGTCAACATGGAAGAGACATAAGGTGTCTCAAAGATTTGTATTGTCCCCAAAAGGAAGGTTTTCAAAAGCAAAATGAAAAAGAAAAGGAAAAAGGAAATGAAAAATCTTTTGGGTCAGCATGAGAGATACATGGGGTGTCTCAATGCCTTGCGTCATCCCCAAAAGGAAATCAAAAGAAAAAGAAAAGGGCCTTTTGGGTCAACATGAAAGAGACATGGTTGTCTCAATGCCTTGCATTATCCCCAAAAGGAAATCATAAGAAAAAGACAAAAGAAAAGGTGAAAGCGATGCATGACATATAGAAGAATGAAGGTACAAATGGAAGAATGACACAAAGAGAGGGAGAACATCAAATAGAACATCATGGGGGAACACGTTACGCACATGCAGACACTCAAAAGAAAAAGAAAAAGAAAAAGAAAGTGAAAAAGAATAGTAAGAAAAATGCGAGTCAACCATCGAGCAGGTCATCTGCCTCACAATCTCAGTCGATATAAGCAAAAGGTGAATAATGCAGCTAAGGGACAATGACAAATGCATTACTAGGACAAGGCTAGGAACTTCTTGCCCCCACTAAGTGCAAGACAAGAATGAGCCAAGGTAGGTGATGGGAAAGGTCAAGTAATAGTGAGAAGAGAATTTTCTACAACTATTACATGATAAGGTGTTGGAGAGTAGTTTAGGGAATTGTTGGATAGCAATTATCACCATCAAAATGATACTTGCTCAGTATTTCTTTCAATTGGTGACACTCATCACTTCTATTTCCAAGAACACGATGATATGCACAATGTGGAATGTTAGCATCTTTAGGATACATCACCAACCTATTCATAGACGATAATAGGATGAGTCCTTTGTTTAAAATTATTTGCAATTTCCATTCACATTTAGGTGGTGGACTGAGAGAGGAAACTTGATTTTTTGTAACTTGTAAGGTCTTTTGCATTTGCTAGATTCACCCTTTTCTCGAATGGAAGGAGGAGGACCTAAAGTGATCCTTTCATCCTTGTCATTGTTATCAGGTAAGGGGTGCTCTCGAGGAAGAAGGACATTCAGAGGGGAAGCAAAGATCATCATTCCATCATCATGAAGTCTCCAATATTCTCTAGGAGACTTGTTGTTATGAGAGGGATCTTGATAACCTAATCCCGTCGTGTTTTCTTATTTTGGATTTTTCTCTAAGAGTTGATGAATGTCATGTTCAATTGTTTTCTCACATCCTTGTTTGCTCAAGATAGTGAAACCTTTTCCATAGGTTTCTTCAAGGTTGATTGGTGTAATAGTGACTTTCTTATCATAGAATGGTTGAGGGGTTGCTTGTTTAGAAGAACTAGGTTCACCTGATGGAGGGAACTTAGGTCCTTCATTTTTTTAGGATGTAAGTAACCAAACATATCAAGAGGTGGTACTGTAGGAAGGTCATGTTGTTTCATGGATAGAGAAAAGGATGCATTAGCTTTGAGTTTGTCAAGGCCTTCATTTAGTAACTTATACATGTTGTCATCATCTTCTACAATGATGTCAACATCACGAGGAGGACATTCATGAGGAGTTGAAGGAGCATGGGAAAGTTCAGTGTCATTAGGATCAGTTCCAAAGGCACAGCTTGACACATCCACTAAGGATTTTAATGACATCCAAAGCTTATTAAAACACATAGCCATGATACAAAGAAATGAAAGCAAACTAAATGCAAGAAATGAAATAAACAACAAATCTAGAAACAGTAACAAAAATGCAATAACAAAAAATAGAAATGTAGAAAATGATCTGGAAATGACAAAAATTACAGTGTAGGATGTGCAAGTGGACTAAGTCACCCAATGCAGAGAATTAGTCCACGTAGTGATTTTTTTGAGAATTTTCAGAATTTTTAAATGGAATTTTATGATTTTTAGGTTTGCAGATGTAGATACAGTATAAAGTGTAGAATTTTGTTGTTTTTTAAGGAAATGCAATGCAATAATGCAAGCTATATGAGCTTTTCACTAAAGCAATTTATAAAACCCTAGGATGTAATTTAAACAATGAAAAACCTAATGCAATGCCAATGCAAGCTATTCCTAGGATGTAAATGCACTTGAAATTAGAAGTAAAATTCTCTAAAGTCGAGTTCACCAAAATGTCCAGACAAGGATTTTGGCTCCACAAGATTCTCTAGCACTTCTAAAAGGAGAGAGGTAGGCCAAAATGGGAAATTTCCCCACTCAAAACTAATGAAATATGCCTAAATGTAATGTTCTAGATGCAATAAACTGATAAAATCTATTGATTATTAATGCAAAACTAATGAAATGCAAGTTGTTTGAAAATACAATGTGATATGCAAAATGTCATAAGAATGCAAAAAAATAATAACATAAATGAATGAGACTGGAGAGGTGTACCTAGAAACTAGAATGTGATGTAGAGAGGCTCTAGAATCCTACAGAATTTGTTGCTAAAGCCAACTGGGACACTTACACCAAGTTGGGTGACTTAGTCCTGTTTCAGGGAGATTCTACTGGAACAAGTTTTAGCCAAAAGGGTGTCTAGAAATACAGAAAACACTTTTCAGGCTTGGCAGTGGGACTAATTCACTACTAATGGCGACTTAGTCCACCTTTAGCTTTTGGGAATTTCAAAGATGCAACCTGTAGCTCTCGGTTTGCACTCTATTTCGTGATAGGTGTCTAGTTATGAATCTGCAAAATTAGAGCTATAAGTGATCTCCAAGATTCTTTTAGGGTTTGTTGACTTTGAATGACTTTGATGAAATGATGGCACCTTTTAACACCTTGCTCTTTGACAAATCTACATACAAGACCTGCACAACACACATGTGAAGAGGGGGAAAAGGGTTAAGGGTTAGTGAATAGGGGTTTGCCTTGGTCGAACCTCAATTTTGTAATCAAACCCTTGAAAATGAAATGAAATGGAAAGAGAATGATGAATGAAAAATATGCAATGCTACAACTCACCAAACCCTTGATGTAGAAATTTGAAGATATGCAAGTAGATGCTCCAATGAATGTATGCTTGATAATGCCTAGAATGCTTGAGAATGACTAAGTGAATGAATGGATTGCTTGAAAATGAATGGGGGTGAAAATGAGAGGAAAACCCTTTATTTATACTTGATTTTACAAAAATTCTCGAAAATAACACATCACAGGCCGACCTCAAGGTCTAGAAAATAATATCCTTCCAGAATTTTGAAGAAATTTTGGTTTTTGTGCCAAGTGGGACTAAGTCACCCTAGGTGGCGACTTGGTCCCACCAGAGCAATTTTAATGGGTGTTGGGAATTAAAGTGTATTTAATTATGTTAATGGGATCATTCTCTGAAACACACTTAAGTAGGGTCAGAAAGTGTATTAAGGGGCCATTTAAACATAAGAAAGGGTCAAATTATTGATGACAACCCTAGAAAAGCATGAAAGTTTGTTACAACACTTTGAAATAAGACTTGGTAAGTGATAAAAAGGGGTTATTTAGGTGAATTATATTAATAAGGTCCTAGAAAGTGTGAAAGTGGGTTATAACACTTCACAACACTTTTACAAGACATCATAGAATTCTTAATGATTCACAAGGGTCCAAGACCTAATATGAATGTGTTGACCACATTACAACATTAAATCAAGCAAAATCAAGCCAAAATCACCAAGAAGGCCTAAACAGGAGGAAGAAGTAGAAGGGTTACTTTTTTTGTGTCGACACATACACACACATACATATGTATGTACGCACATATGTTTTTGATGAGGTATAAATACAACTTGTGAGACATTGGGGCTCAAAACTTCATTATGTGACTTCCATTTTTCTTGCAAATAATTATCACTTTTATTATTAATAATAAAG
Source organism: Sequoia sempervirens (assembly GCA_007258455.2). NCBI lineage: Eukaryota > Viridiplantae > Streptophyta > Pinopsida > Cupressales > Cupressaceae > Sequoia > Sequoia sempervirens. The sequence continues at coordinate 540,743,286 of VDFB02270651.1, read as the reverse complement.
AATTCATAACCATCACGTACAATCACTTTCATTATTGATAATAAAGTATTCTATCTTTTCTATATGTAAATTTTAATTTAAACTATTATTTTCCATATAAGCATACACCAAAGTTTTAACATGTCATGAGAGCAATAGCTAAAGAGTTTCATGATGCTCATAAGGTCAATCAGATTGTCTAGAGCAATAGGAAGCAATGTAAAAATCACATTTTAAGAAGTTGAGGTTAATTTATATGAACAATCACAATATATATTTTCTAACTCAACCTAAGGCCAACCATGTGATCCCATAAAAAGATTAACTCCACTAATTTTAAAATAAAGTAATAAAAATATCATTTCTCCTAGTCTTTTTTTATCATGATCACTTTCATTATTATTAATAAATAATTCATAACTATCATGTACATAATTTTTTATTAGTACTAAAAATAATTTATAATTTTCATGTACAATCAATTTCATTTTTGGCTAGTAAATAATTGTTTTGTCTTTTATCTAGAAAAAATTTAATTCTAGTTATTGTTTTCCATATAAGCATACATGGAAGGTTTTAACATGTCATGAGAGCAACAACTTAAGAGTTTCATGATGTTCCTAAGGTCAATCAAGTTTCCTATAGAGTAATAGGAAGCAATGAAAAAATCATGTTCCAAAAAGATAAGGATAAATTATAAGAACAATTGGAATGTAAGGATAAGTTATAAGAACAATTAGAATGTATATTTTCTAACTCGATCTAAGGTCAACCATGTGGTCTAGAGAGTAATAGAAAGCAATGGAAAAATCACCATCTTGCAAGGTGAGGTTAAATTATACTCAATGTTTTTTTATGACACAACAAAAATAGTTTTTTGAAATTATAATAGAAATTTTCTATCTCAACACATAATCAAATAAATTAGTTAACTTTTTATTTTGTTTAATATGAAAGTTTTTAATTCTTTATCATGATAAGATAAATATAATAATTAATATTACCTAGTCCTCTAATTGATTACTTTCACCCATGTTACATCTTCTATATTATATATTATATAATTACAATAACTGTTATTTGTTTGTCTTTAATTACTTACTATCAATTATACTTTTAATTGTATAACAATAAATAATAATAAAAATTGTATAACAATAACAAAGACTAGTCATAAATTAATATATAATTATTAATATTATTTTTATTAAAAAATATTTGTTATATAAACAACTTATTTAATATTATATAATATATGATTTCTTTTAAATAATATGATAATAAAACAGATTAATTTTATAAAATTTAAATAACTTAAATTTTCATTCTAATTGCATTTCATCCCTTCTTTATAAAAATAGCTAACATTAATTTTAATTTTAATCAGAATACATCTCTTGTTTAAAAATATTTTAAGATTTAAACAATTATTAACAATTTTACAGATTTATATAAAAATAAGAAACAACACAGTTTTTATTAAAAATATCTTATACTTTAAATAATTAATAACAATTTTACACATTTATATAAAAACAAAAAAAAAATGGTTATATTTCTATTGGAATTTTTTAAAGACTAACCTTTAAAAAAAGGATATAAAATCAGGCACTAACGCCTATCAGCAAACCCAATGCCATAATAAAAAAAACTTTTAAGGCTTTGCCAAATCCAATGCAAACGGAGAATTTACTGCAAATTGTATGCAATTAACAGCAGTTATACAGTTTGCTATAGATTGAAAGTGTTCAGGTCAGATGTATAGAGAGACTATTCATTTCTTGAATGAGGGAATTTTCCTGAGTTTGGTTGCTTGTTCAAATGCATAGGCAATCTCAATGAGAGTAGGCTCTGAACCTCTTCTCCCACCAAAATATATGCCAAAGGGAACACCAGCTTTATTGTAACCTGCAGGCACAGTGATACCAGGATACCCTGCAATGCCTAGGACATCATAGATCCACATATCAAGTGTCACAACAGCATCAAGATTGTATGTTTTTAAGACCTTATCTATCCCATTTACTGTTAGCATGTGATCTCTTTTGAGAGCCTTTCTATATTGCTGTGCATTCAAGCCAGATGTGTTCTGAGCCAGGAGAAAATAGTACTGTCCATACTTCAAAATCTCTTCCTGATACCAAAATAAGATAAAAACATGCATAATTTCGTGAGCATTTTACAATTAACTTGAAGCAGAAGGAGTGGGATAGTGGGAGAAGAGGGGGGAGGGAGGGGGATGTGGGAAGTAGATGGTGAGGAGGGAGGGATTCTACCTGCTTAGCATGCTGCATATTGAAGGATATGATGTCAGCCAATGTGCGAACAGGAGACTGGAGGAGCTCTGAAAGGTAGATATTCAGATCATGTTTGAAATCATATCCTTGAACTATTTCTGCCTTGTTGCTGCTTATATTCAAGAGATGGCTAAAATTAGGATTTTTCACTAAAGTCGCACCTTTTTCCCTGCATGATGAGACATCAATAGTGTGTAAGGCCATTTATATTTCTCTAAGCAGAATACAATCTTGTTTTTGATATTGCTTCAAAGTTGGTTCGAAATGTGTATGCACATCCCTTGGGTTTAGTTCATTTATTGCAGTGTAAGATATTTTTCTACCCACTAAAATAGTAGGGTTACCTCATAATTGTCAGATGCTTCTCAAAGTATACTGCTGCATATGGTTCAGACAGTAAAGCCTGTCCTTGAACAATACCCAGCCTCTTTCCCTGTAGCCCATCAGTCTTGAGGAACTGTTTATACCCACCTGTTGGAATAAACTGGGTTGCACTCTTTGTGGCTTGGTGATCGCGCACATCATACCCAACAATCTCGTCTAGTAGGTAAACTGCATCTGTCACAGTTCTGCAAATGGGCCTGTTATCAACAAATAAAAATTGGGTATCTTAGGAAATCTTGCTCTATCAGTAGGAAAACATTTACATTAAATAAAACAACATTGAACTCAGAATTTTCTCTGTTATGCAGAGATAACAGAATTGGGCTTCAACCACATGAATATGGGAAAGGATTCAGCTAGTGGTTGAAACCCATTCTCTTGTCTGTGGCTGGAAAATTCTCCGGGTTGGCAGGATTGCATTCATTTGGAGTGCAGCCGCTGCAGTTGCACACATTGGAAGTGGCTATCTTCGATGGTAGCTTAGAGAGCCTATCTGGCGGTCAAGGATTGAATTTGGACATACTTAAAAAAAGAGTAAAGCTTTAAGCCCTGAGCTTCATCAGCTCAAAATTAAAATCGTTTGGACATCATATTAAAAATAGACAAGGTTGGGTACATCATTTATGTCCTGGTAAACATTTGTACCCTTAAGGGCTTGCAGATAATTGAAAGGAGGTCTATTTTTTAATGAGGAAGAAGCCTCTCATGGAGAAAAAGTTCAAGGAAAAAGCATTTCAAAATAATAAAACTTGTCACAACATATTGTAGGGATAATTTAAGAAAGTTGCAGAGTTACCCCACAGTGTCTTGGTTGTGCGAGATTGGAATGACTCCAGCTCTGCTTGTGAGCCCAACTGTAGGTTTTATTCCCACAACACTGTTAAAACTAGATGGGCAGAGAATTGAGCCATCTGTTTCTGTGCCTAATGATACTGCTACCATATTTGTTGCCACTCCCACTGCTGATCCACTGCTTGATCCACAAGGATCAGCTGTCAAAACATATGGATTCTGCACAATCTCACATTCCATCAATAGTTATTCAGTTTAAAGTATTGATTATATGGGGAGAATAACAAATTACTTATTCGTTAGTTTTGGGGAAAAAGATCTTCATTTTGAGATAAAGCAAAGCTCATTAGAACAATATTTTAAACCATCTGACTTAGGGTGGGTTGGATGGTCTTTTAAATTTTGCTGTTTCTTCTTATTTTTTTTAATGTTTGTCACTGTCTGATTGTGCTTCATGCTCTATCTTTTTCTTGTACAGGATCGAGACCCTTTCAAAACCCTGCTTATCTAATAAAAAACAAATTACTTATTTTAAATAGGGTTTAAAGTCACAGACCTTACATTGACCACCTCTAGCACTCCATCCACTAGGTGAATTGAATGCCATGAAATGTGACCATTCACTTAAGCTGGCCTTGCCCAGTATTATGGCACCAGCCTTCCTCAGCTTCGATACTACAGCTGCATCTCTTGGGACCTGTGAACCCAAAAGAGCAAATGAGCCTGAAGTGGTATTGAGCTTATCCTTGGAAGCAATGTTGTCCTTTACTAGTACAGGTATTCCATGAAGGCCACCAATGATTCCTCCAGCTTTTACCCTCTCTGCATCCGCTTGCTCAGCCAGCAGTAGAGCATCAGGATTCACTTCAATCACAGCATGGAGCTTCGGATTGAGCTTTTCAATGGTGTGGAGATAGAATTCCACAAGGCTTGTGGAGGTAAGCCTGTCATTCTTGAATGCTGATTGGATTTGTGGAATGGTTGACTCCTCTATGTGGAAAGGAGGATCCTTCAGAGTATGTTGACATCTGACATGAGCAGAAATCATTATTAGCAACAAGAATTTCAAGAAAGCCATCCCTCCTATGTAATTGGACATGTTCTAAAGAATCTGAACTTGGTGAGATGTAGTCAGGGGTTTTAGCTTAATAAATAGAAACACCCACAGACTTAAAGAACCACTGTTTTTCAGCCATTTTTTTTCTATATTGAAAAAAAATGCATTTACAGTCATTTGGTTTGTTTGATTTTGATAAAGTAAATGTATTTTGTTAATCAAAAAGTTGTAGTTTAATTGGTTGAACAAAATTAGTAAGGATTGGTATGTTTTTTTTGATTGAGTTATGCTTCAATTTTTTTACACCTGCAATAAATAAAATATGAAATCCCTCAATCCTTAACTCTTAACCAACATAAATAAATAACTAATGCTTATTCTCAATACCAAGTTGTAAAAATAAAATAATTTTATCATAAATCTTCTCAACTGAAAAAATATTTTGCTTCAGTGGAAATTAAAGCAATGTATGTGGATCGCATGATTTAGACTGAACATCCTTTTATTTGAAGCATTTCAAATCAATGCCATGTTGCCTCCACCATTCAACTTGTATGGTTATGTGATTTGGGATTTCTAATTTTAGTATGAAATTCCTCATATTTGGAGTTTCTTCTTAAGGTCATCTCCATACCGAGAAATTTCTCAACTTGTTGATTAAACTAAACTTCTAATTTACAACATTAGATTGCAGAGATGCAGTTAATGCAAATAAAAAATGGGAGTACTAGGATTGTCTTTAGGATAGTTCTTTGCATGCAGAAGAGTAATTATTGAAGGAAAAATCTTTTTTTTGAATTTTTGATTAATTAATGGGTTATGAGTTCTTTAGGGAAAGTGGTCAGTAGTTGAGTAGGTCCAATTGTTGAGATAGTGTTTGATAGTATTTGATTTAAATTCTTCAAAAATATTATGGTAATAGTTGTTCATAAAAGTTGTAATGATTTGACAAATATATATTTTTTTAAAATTACTTTCATATTATTGTTAGGTTAAATAAATAAATTATTTATATACTTAAAAATGATTAAAATTTAGATGACTTACACAAATGTCATTTAAAATAATGCTAGTATATGAAGAAACTAGATATTTTAAAGAAATTAGCATTTTTTATAGATCATAATATCAAAATTATGTAAGTTTTTGTCACACAAAAATAAGATAAGAAACCATTATGTATTTTAAAAAATTAGTCATTAATAAATTTTAGTAGCGTCTATATAGAACCATCTTACTCCATTAATACCTAATTCTTCTAAAATATCAATTAAAAAATTATTTTAAAAAATCATAATAATGAATCAATCAATCAAGAGTCCACATTGTATAGTATTTGGTTCTCAAATTTTCTTATATAAAATAATAATGAATCAATCAAAATAATATATAAAATAAGAAAATTATATCAATCCATATTCACCATATTCAAATTAAAATAACACTTCCAATATTTGCTTACCTCGCTTGCACCTTAAGAGATAAGAAATTTACCCCCCTCTCTCTCTTTATATATATAAAAATAGCTTATTATTTAGATTTTTTAATAAATGCATTAAATCTCTTCTTATAAATAATATAGCATAAAAATTAAGTAAGTAACAAATTATATATATTTATATTTTGTCATTTGATTTCTAGCTTATGTTCTTTCAAAGGAGAGGTTTACTTTATTTATCTCTTATCTTCATCTACAAGAAGTCTAAGTTATATATAAATAATTTATTATTTTATTTCTTTATTTTGTTCTTCTACAAGGAGATGTTTAAGGTTTAAGATATTCATTATAAATATATAATTACTTGATTTCTCTATGATTTCTCTATTTTGTATTTATACAAGAAGAGGTTTAAGACATTCACTAAAAATTTCCAATATGTAAGAGTGCAGATTCATTCTAAAGTTTGCAATACATTCCATAGAGCTTGGAGTGCATTTACACCATCTCCATATGTTTGACAAGAAACTTGAGCTACAAAAAGTAATTCTATTGTTTAATTTGGTTGATATCATATTTTCAATGCATTATGATCAAATTTAAATAAAAGAAATAAAAAATGTAGATATATAGTGAAATGGGGAAAAGTAAATTACTACACAATAAATATATTTTTTTAGTTTATGATCTTGATTTCTATCAAATTACTCTCTATTGATGTTTAAATTACATAACAATGGGAACAAGGCAATCACTATGAAGAGAAATTGGTTTGGATGATTGATTTCTTCTTTCTAATAAATTTACTTTTGTATCCTACTTAAATAAAGTTCCTTTAACTTAGTTTAAGAAATAGAAGTTAATGATCAAAGAGAAGTGCTTTAGGAATTGGAAGATTCATTGATTGACACAATATAATTTAAATGTACTAAAATACATAGGTGAAAAGAATAAAGGGACTTGATTTTTGGAGAAAGGTTGTTTTAGCACAACCAACATAATTTAAAACAAGATATCACTCTACTTCTCTTGAAAATTTGAAGATTCAACTCCAAGGTTCCTTTTAAGCTAGGTCTTGACTATGTTAGAACATTTAAGTGACCTATATGATTTGTTTATAAGGGGGTTTTGCTAGTACAAATCAAATTAGACGAAGATAGACAATCAAATAATTCAGATATGATAAAACAAAAGATTGAATCTTTCAAAACTCAAGTCCTAACTATTTTCCTATCTTACACTAACAAATAAGCTACTCCTAGGAGCCCTAGTGTCTAACCTAGATCTAAACCTATTCTAGATTATCTTGCAATAAAAAAAGATCAAAAGATGATTAGAGTTAGAGGAAAAGAAAAGAAAACAACTAATTGGACAATGAAAAATTACACTTTATCTCTTAGATATGAAAGGTTAGACAAGATCCATAAAACCAATGTTGTAATGCTTAGCATTCACACAACCATCCACAATATTAGTGCAATCATCTAAGGAAAATGTAACACAAGATATTTCAAGTTTAATGCAATTGAACCACCATATTCCATGCACAAATCCAATAAATAACTCTATAAAATCACAATAAAATAGATCTCACCAAGTTATTCAATTTAGAGAGACAAACTAAAACAAATCATCACCAAGATTGGAGCGTTAATAAAAAAAGCATGATCCTTCATTTATTTTAAATATTTAGATATTACAATGTTCAGTAGGGTTCCCACATTGAAATCACATAAGTCGCTAGTATAGAAGATTTTCAACCCTTTACAAAATGTCCACAAGGAAGAAATTAATACCCACCCTGGACACCCAATATTTTTTGAATCACAACTAGTAAGCCTAATCCTAAACTAGTGCCTAGGCCTAAAATTAGAAAACTACAAGTTGTAGAAGTTGATAATCCAACCTCATAGATCCCAATGAACACTTGTAAGCAAATAACCTGTCACCAAAGGAGATCAAGAGACATTGCAAACATGAAATAAAAATGCATTAACCAAGAAGTGAATAATTACAAAGATATCAATCCTTAAGAAAGGAGATTGAAACCCTAAAGTGAAAACCCTAGGATGAATATAATTAATTATTAAAGGGCCTAAGGTTAGCTTAAGTGAAATAAAGTAAAGGTGACTTAATTAATTAATCAATATGATTAAATTAATTAAGTAAACAACCTATTACTCTAACACCCCCCTTAAGATGAACTTAGGGAGAAGCTAAAAAACTAAGGATAGATGCATGAAAGCAAAGATGGGTACAACTAGGCCTAGTGAGGTACCCATGTACAAATGTAAAAGATCTCTCACAATAGGAGAAAAGGAGAAAACCTCATGGGAAAAACTCCTCTCCAAAAGAGAGAAATACATGTGAAGTACTAAGAAGCCTCCAAACAAGAATTTCCCAAAAAGAATAGGAACAAGTGAAGGACTCAAGAAGCCTCTAATAAGAGTGAAGGATGAAGAAGTCTCCAACCAAGAAGAAATTGTACCAAAAGATAGGAACAAAGGATGGTGCAAAAAACACCATTTGAAGCATGAAGAAGCTACAAACACTGTCATAGAATGATTTTTGAAATGTTGAAAGAAGAACCTCCATTGAAACATATGATGATCAAGATCAAGAAGAAAAGAATCTATATGAGTGCCCCCAATGACACTACTGAAATCTGATGGAAAACCAAGGCATACATCAAGAACTCAAAGATACATATGGTACAAGTACCAATAGTCTAAAGAACTGATCAAGTGAAAAATGAAAGGTCACCTCCAGAAATAGGAATGCAAAAGTGTTCATATGGTATGTGCTCCATCTCACCGAAATGCATGGGTAACCATCCATTGCATCTTCCTAGTACATAGGAACAAATACTGTATACATAGCTCACTCCAATGCGAAACCAAGGAAGCATTAGCACCAACAGTAGAAACCCCCTCATAATGCTAACAAGGGAGAGGTATGATAGCTACACTAAAACTAAATGCCTAAATGTAGTGCATGATAAAGAACCAAGAACATCTAAATGTGCAAACATGAAAGTACAAGCAAATATAAAGGGTGTGCAAACCAAGGCACACACACATGAGAAATGTATGAAGGAGAAAAAAAGAAAACATCAACCCCCATGGCACTTTATATCATAGTGCAAGTACAATAAGGCACAAAGTGATGTGTAAGATCCCATAATACAGATGCAATACAAAGGCACTTTATCTCAGTGTGTTTACAAAATCATAAGTACATGCAATGTGAGCCCATAAGGTCCAAAAAAGGACTACAACTGAGAAGAAGGATTTTTGGAAAAAACCAAAAATCAAATTTGCAAATCACTTGCACCACTGCAAAGATCTCGGAACTAGGTTTTTGACAATATCTTGTTTTCCCATTTTTGACTTCGTATGCAAAAGTTATGTTGAAAACACTGAAAGCAACTCCAGAAAAGAAGATTTGACTTTGACTAGAAATAACAAGGATCTAAGAAAAAATCTCAAAAAAATACCTGCACCAATGGAAAGTACTTTGCCGATAAGGGCGTGGTTCGGTGGTCAAGTCGCTTGGTTGTAGTGACGGCCACCAGGGTTCAAACCCTCGCTGGGCCAAAGTGCTCGCAGGCCTTGTGTCTTCGCTGGGCCTTTGTGCTCGCAGGTTTGGTTGTTTCTTGTGGTTTGTTGTATCCGGTTCATAGCTCCGGTCAAAAAAGCGTTTACCCCTAATAATATGGGTGCATTGCACCTTTCAAAAAAAAAAATGGAAAGTACTTTGAGTCCTCTTTTTGATGAATCTCGTTTGCTCGATTTCGACATTGTGGGAAAAAGTTATGGCCTCCAGAAGAAAGTTTCCCTCAAAGGGAAAAATACACAGTCACTGCATAAAATTTGATGTCCAAACACCCATTGTAGCTGAACACTGGGCCGAATTTGATAGCCATTTGGCCATCACCAAATTTGCACAATTTGGGTAGGAGGAAAAAAAATTGTTTAATTAAAAATATAATGAATTTTTTTTATAAAAAAAATATATTTCGGTGGGGGGGCACGTGGGCCCACTCCCACCACTCCCCATAAGGGCACAGTACCTTTGAATAGGGTTGCGCAGGTACCTCCCCTATTTGATTTTTTAAAACCAAAAATTTGCAAAGCTTTTAATTTTTTTTAAAGCTTTAAAAACACAAAAAAAAATACAATTAAAAAAATGCCTAATTTTTTTGCAATTTTTTTTTTTGACGAAATTTTTACCTCGGAATGTGTGTAGGCGGTCATATGACCCCTGCCAAGTAAAAAAAAATTGTCTCGAAATGACCTGCTCCAAAATTGATAAATTATATATGGAAATAGGGGTTTTCGAGCCTTCTGAGTGCAATGGTGAGGTCCGTTTGGGCTCAAAACGCTCCGAAAAATCAGGCACCCCCTAGATTTGGCAAAAAAGCCCTTTTCTTCAAACCCTCATAGATCTAACAAATAAAAACCAAATTTAACAAAACAAAGGTCAATCTTGATTATTCTAGCAGCTTTGGATTCAATGGAGAGGTTTGATTTGACCTTGGATGCACTAAAAAATTTCTTCAAGGCAAGATCTTACAAAAAGGGAACAAGAAGCTTGCAGATTTAGAGCTCTAATACCATGTAGAAGTTGATAATCCAACCTCATAGATCCCAATGAACACTTGCAAGCAAATAACTTGTCACCAAAGGAGATCAAGAGACATAAGAATGGTTCTTCGCAAACATGAAGCAAAAATGCATTAACTAAGAGGTGAATACTTACAAAGAGATCAATCCTTAAGAAAGGAGATTGAAACCCTAAAGTGAAAACCCTAGGATGAATAATTAATTATTAATTAATTATTAAAAGGCCTAAGTTTAGCTTAAGTGAAATAAAGTAAAGGTGACTTAATTAATTGATCAATATGATTAAATTAATTAAGTAAACAACCTATTACTCTAACACAAGATACATCTTAAGTTGGGCTTAAATACCTTATCAAAAATAAATTAACTCATTTGAACTGAGTTATTACATTTGTTTAAAGAAATAATAATCATGTAAAGTAACTTAGCAACAAGAAATATTATAGTGAGCTTGGAAAATGACCTAGGAAGGAAGTGATGACCTCATTTCCCCTTATGGTACTAGAGCTTTATTTTTTGAGAGATGATTGACTAGCTAATCTTGCTTTGGAGCTCTCCAAACTCAGTCAAATCTTATCGGAACTTCCACAGTACATACTTGGCATTCACCATCCTGTCAATACTCTGTTTAGATATTTGTTGATGAATGGAATAGTGAATTCCATTATTATTTTGGTTGTTAGATGAACCAATGAGGGATTTTCCCAAAAGGTACAAGGGAGATTTGTAATGAATTTTTCTCTATTGGTCATTGCATTATGAGGTGAATCTCGTCTCTTATTCAAAATTTCCTTATACTCTTTGAGTTTCTTTATGATGAATTTGCTAGCATTCAACCATTCTATTAAAAACTCTTGACCACCTTTGTCAAAAATCCCAACTAGGCTAGTTCATTGGAAGGGGTGGCTTTCATTCTCTATAAAACTAGGCGATACTCCTCCCACGTTAGAAGTTCTTCATATATTTATTCCTCAACTTCCATAGCTAGATTTTCTTCATCATTGATATTGTGATAGGCCCTTAATGGTTCCTTAATTATTATCCTACTATTAAATGATTGGAATAAAATATTTTCCATGATGTTGGGTGCCTGGGGAGTGGAGTTGCCTAATGAGGAATTGGATGGAAATTTTTGGCAAAAGTTTGAATTTTCTTGGAAAAAAACATTGAAGAGGCCAATTGCATGAATTACCACACTAGAATGGAGGAGGTTGAGGTTTGACTGGTATTTTGGGGAGAGGGAGACTGCCTGGATTGTAACTATGAGACTAAGTCTCAGTAAATAAGGCATAACTTTCCCATTCTTAATGAAATGGAGAAATTCAAAATTTTCTGGAAAGCTACAAAAGAGACACATAAAACCCAAAAAATGTTTTAGAAAATATGCACGATTAAGGGGGCGGTAAAAGGAAGAAAGTGATGGGTTTTAGAAGCTCTAGGATGGAAGAAGAAAGGAAAAAGCAAGCAAAAGAATGAAGGAGAGCATTTGGGAGCCCCAATATCCTTGTCCAAGAGTTTGAGAATATGTTTTTGCTTCCTGTAGCATGTAATTTTTGAGATTTGTATAAAATTTTTGCTTCTTTTCTAGAACTTTTCTATAGGTGTTTTACAATGTAGCTTGTAATATTTCTTGTAGATGCTTGTAGTTGCAGATGAACCTTCCAATATGGATTAAAATGTTGATTTTTTTGATATTGTAGATGTCCAATATTTCATTGAATGCAATAAAATATTCTATGCTGGAGATTTTATTTAAAAATTGATTTAAGTGATGATTTTGTGAAGGAAGGAAACAATTGACAAACCTTTTTGGTTTCTCAATTGTTGAACTACATCGAATGGTATTAGAGCTAGTTGTTTTAATTTTGATGAAATCCAACTGTTGAAAGTGAGGAAAAGTGAAGTTTTTCGGTGATTTTGGCATTAAATAATTTTTCAATCCATTTCTAGAGAAAGACTTGGTGAAATTTGAAAGGAAAATAGTATAGAGAGGATGAGATAGAGGAGGAGCCCTATGAGAAGAAGAAAATCCAGCCCTTATAGAGATGATAAGGGGAATCTCAGCAAGGTTAGAAGCCATATAAACTTCTTAGAGAAGAGGGGTTCATATTGAAGACATTAGTGAAGGTGAGGAAGAAGTTCGAGAGATTGCAATAGTGTAGAGAGATGATGCATGTGAAGAGAGATTCTTACAAGTTGGATAAACTTGGGAGTAAACCAAGGATGGATCCATCGATTTACAGTGGGAGTATGAATCCAAAAGAGCTTATTCAATGGATTGCAGAAATGGACAAACATTTTGATGTGGAAGTTATTGAACAGAAGAAGAAGGTGAAATATTTTGGCATGAGGTTGAAGGGACATGCATCCCTATGGTGGGATCAAGTGCAGAATGAAAGGAAGAGGAAAGGTAAAGATAAGATAAAATCATGGGAGAATATGGTTGCAAAACTAAAAACAAAATTATTTATTGTGGATTATCACATTAGCTTAATTAAAAGGTTGTAGAACCTTAAACAAAATAATTTGAGTGTCATAAAATACAAAGAGGAGTTTTACAAATTGAGCATACGTGTTAGACATGTTGAAGATGATGAGGAGCAAGTAACAAGATATGTAAATATTTTGAGGATCAATATTCAAGATGAGATTAGCATGGTCATGATAAGGACCATAGAAGATGTGAGATTAAATAGGGTATTTACCTGCTTAAATTTACTTAGGAATAATGCATTATAGTTTATTAGTGCATTTAATTAATTGGTAGTTATTGTCGGTTACATTTTTACCGGTTTTCCCCTTGCCTTTATAAGCAAGGCCAATGTACATTATTCTTCATCTCAATTATTACACTCATTGGTAAAAGAGCTTTGCTTCTCTCATATTTGTGAAGGTTTATATTGTAGATTGTGCTCCTGGGAGGTGAATTACACCAACATGGCATTAGAACTAACTATTTGCAACTCCTTCCATTGAGAGTTTTCATCGAAGTCTGAGATCATTTATTCAGTGGAGATTGTTTGGCATTTGAAATTTGTTAAATTTCAAAGTTGCCATTTTTTTCCGATATTCATTTTATTCTTCAGTCTTTTCTAGAGATTTGGTTCATTTGGAGAAGCACACTTTTTTTCCTGTTGATTGGAGGCATGTACACATAGAGAAGTCTATTGGGATGACATTTTGTGCATCTGTTGAAGGCAATGTTTTTCATCAGAAGCCAAGAGATGTTTCCTTGTTGTGACTCATGAATATTTGTGCAGGCAATGGATCTTCCATTAGAGACTGCGATTCACCTGCGTGAAAGTGGCGTTCTCATCTAAATGACATATGCTTTTTCCTACGATTTCAACAGCTGCATTTTTTTCCTGTTCATGTCAAGTCAAGCCACAAGTTTGTTGTGGTTTTACTTGTTTACTGGGAGGCTGTGATTTTTGTGTGATCATTTGGGTGTAGTGTTTGTTCCTTTAAGGCATGTTTTATCTTTGTTTAGGAGGCGGAAAAGGGTTTTGAGGCACTATTTAAAATTGCAGGCATTGTGATCCTCAAATCAAAGTACCACTTTGTTTTTGGAGGCTTGATTTTCTATCTTGGGAGATTTCAGCAAAGGGCATAGGGTTTCCATTTTTCTCGTGATTATTCTTGTTGTGTGTAAGAAAATTCACTTTTTTTTAACCTTGCTGCAAAATATTTTATCCCACATTGGTGGTGTGATGCAATTTCTTGCTATTTATATACCCTCATACTCCCTTCATTGGTGTGAGCAAAGGATCATGTGGCCATGAAATGTCTCTTGCCTGTGGTGATCAGTGGTTTGTATGTTGCTGACTTGTGACTAATCTCAATGGATTTTGCTTGGTGTTGGCATGGAAATTAGGAAATGGGCCCCACCAGTTTTTGCACCGAATCATGTTTTTTAACCTTTTAATTCTTTTTTGGAGGTTTTTATAACTATTGTTGAAATTTTTTAAGAATTATCAATTATAATGGTTTCTTTGGAGAAAGGGAACTTTAGGCAATGGAGTGATTTTATTCACTCATCTTAGTGAGCAAAATTTATTGTCATATTTGTATAATGAAGTTAATATTCTAGGCGCACGTAGTGGGTATATTATTTGGAAAGGATATAGGGCTAAAGTCTTTAGAGTTATTTTTGAGCATATAAATGATGAACTTTTGGAATCACTTATTCATTTGAGTTCCCTTGTGATTTTTGGACTTAAATTCGAGAATCATATGGAGGATCATGATACTCTGCCATCTCTCGATGGTCCTCTTTCCAATACCAATGTGCCTTGTTATTCTTCAAAGAAGATAAACCATGCTTGTGATCCTTTGGAGGTTTTTGAGACTTGAAATGAGGTTGCAATTACTTCAGAGGTTTTTGATTCTTTGTTAGAGATAGTTGATCCACCTTCATTAAGTACTTTTATCATTCCTAAGCAATAGTATTATCATTGTCTTCCTGATTGGGATTCCTATTTTCTAGACATTGGTTCATTGTTTGTGGAATCTCACATTTCAAACTCAAAAGACACATTTGAATGATTAATTTTCCTATTTGATGATAGTTGTGATACAACTATTGTCACTCCATCTCTTTCTTTGGAGAATGTTCAAAATTAGTTTCTAGTGGTACCTTGTTTGTCACTTTCTATTGTGACTGGGCATGTTTCTGATTGGTTCATGGCATCATCTTCCAAGGTCTTGGCGACACATGAGCAGATTTTAGAGACATTATCATCCTACATTTGGATTTCACTTGCTAATTCCTATTTAGAATGGGAAGCATTCCTACATTTGTACTTGGTTTATCTTCTTCCCAAAGGGAGAAATTTTATTTGTAGGCATTGGACTATGTTTTTCCTTCAAGTACTTACCATTTATGCAGGACATTATTCATTATGTGGGGGCTATGTAGTCTCCTTCTATCCTTCCTATGGGAAGATCATTGATTGTAATGTATGTAGTCCTTGGGGGGTGTTATTTAGTCCTCCATCCATGCATCTTTTTTTTCTTTTCTCTCTTTCAGAGAGGGGTTTTTTTCCACAGGTTTTTTCTCCTTTTCTCCGGTTGTGAGAGATTGCATTGCATTTTGCATTGTAAATGGGTACCTAACATGGTTGTATAGCCGGGACCCATATTGCATAATAATATCCCTAAGTTACACTTAAGGGGGCGTGTTAGAGTAAATATGATATTTACCTGCTTAAGCTTACTGAGGCATAATGCATTATAGTTTATTAGTACATTTAATTAATTGGTAGTTGTTGTTGGTTACATTTTTATCGGCTTTCCCCTTGCCTTTATCAACAAGGCCAATGTACATTATTCTTTATCTCAATTATTATTCACTCATTGGTGAAAGAGATTTGCTTCTCTCATATTTGTGAAGGTTTATATTGCAGATTGTGCTCCTCGGAGGTGAATTTACACCAACAAAAGAAGCCTACCAATATGCTCTCAAGGCAGAGGAAAATTTGGAAAGAAGGCAACAAAGTAACTCTAAAGGTAGAGGAGAAGCTTTAAGAGGTAGAGAACAAACAAATAGTGGAAGAGGGAAGCCAATAAAATAAGAGGAAGAAAGTTGGTCACAAATAAATTATGGGACAAATGCAAGAGGAAGAGGAGATTTTTTAAGAGGAAGAGGTGAAACTTCGAGAGGGAGAGGAGAATATGGTAGAGGAAGGGGATTTTTAGGAGTTTGTTTTAATTGTGGGGAAGTGGGTCATCAGGCCTTTGAGTGCCCACAAATACAAGAGATTGAAAAGAAAAACACTGGAAGAGAATGTACTACAGAAGCTGAAAATGAAACAGAACCGGTAGATGTTGAAGATGGGGAGGCTCTTATGTTGGGAAGAGTACTTTTAAAGATTGAGAAAAAGCAGCAAGAACTAGTACATAGAAGAATCTTGTTCAAGACAATTTGCAAATCACAAGGAAAATGTTGCATTGTAATTGTGGATATCACAAGCACAAATAATTTGGTGTCCCAAAAGATGGTGGAGAAGTTGAAGTTGGAAAGAAAAAGACACCTAAATCCATACTAGGTCACTTGGTTGCAACAAGGGCATCAACTTTTGGTAAGTGAACAGTGTTTGGTGAATTTTTAGATTGGTAATTATAGGGATGAGATTGTATATGATGTGATGCCAATGGATGCATGACACATCCTTTTGGGTAGGCCATGGTAGTATGATCGAAAGGCCATATATAATGGTGAAAAAAAAACTTACACAATAACCAAAGATGCAAGAAAATATGTTATGACATCAGTGAAAGAAAAATATAAGTGGGTAGCGATGCTAGAGTATGTGTAATTATGAAGAAACAATTTCTAAAGGAGATACAAGTAGAAGAGAGTTGTTATTCCTTGGTTTCTCATCAAAAATAAGTTGGGACAATAGAAGAAGATAAATAAATACCCATTGATATCAAAGGTATGGTGGAGGATGAAGCACAAAAACCACTCCTTGGTAAGTTTAAAATTATCTTAGATGAAATTTTAGATCATTTGAAACATGTTAGAGATATTTTACAATGGTTAAAGGAAGAAAATTTTCTAGAGAACTTTAAGAAATTGAATTTTATGGTAGATAAGTCACAAGCACACACCAAGAGACACAAATGGCATGTTGATTTCATTAGGAGAAGACAAGAATTTAAGGGGAAGACCTAATTTTAGCTCATCAACAAACAAAAAGGTTTCTGAAAGGAAAAAATGGAAAAGGTGTATGTTTTAGATTTCTTTAGCACAACACAAAGGGTGCAACAATTACCTAAAAGGAAGAATAAGGAGATTGAGGAATTGATGAATTCAAGGACAATCAAGAAGACGTCGAGCAAAGAAAGCAAGGAGAATTTGAAAAAATGGAAAGGGAGGAATATGAAAGGGGGAAAATGGGTTTGGAAACCAAAAATTAAATGAATGTTCATGAGTGCATACTCATGAAGCATTATTTCTTACCTCGGGTGTTTCATGTAGGAGCATCAGGGGTGAAGTGCAATCCTATACAACCAAAAATATCTTTGTTTTATTTATTTTTCCTTTTTTTCAATTTTAGGCTTATTTTTATGTTGTAGACTTGATTTTGATCTCCTTTCATCTTTATTCAACAACCTTTGAAGATAATTTTATTCATATATTTTATTGGCATGGGGTAAAAGCAAGAAGTTAGGTACACAAAGAGAGGAAGTTTCTACCAAAACAAAAAAATTCGCACGAAATGCATACGCATTTTCAAAAAATGTATATGTGTTATAGATCGCATACCTGAGCCTAAATCCAAACAGTATGTGTTATGCATCGGGTACGCAAGCCGCAAATGCGTGTGTTTCTTAGATGTATTTTTAAAAAAAAATTAGTGACTGTGTATTCATTTTAATTGCAAGTTTTGTCTGTGTCAGAGAAGAGGAGACTAGATCGCGTACGCGTTTCAAATGCCCTGATCGAAGAAAATTTTCACTGCCAGTGCCTCCTTCCGTCAACACAACCAACCTCAACAACCTCTAGGTTGGTTGAATTTTTCATTTTTTTTTGCTTTATATCTTGTGTTTTTGTTTTGTAATTGGTATTTAGTTTTTGTTTGTTTAGTTTGTTTTTGTTCAATATTTTATAGTTTTTAAATTGCATTTAAAAAACCAAAAACATCAACGAAACAAAGAATGTTAAATTGTAAATTGAAAACCATAAAAACTAATCCTAAATTGGAAACATTTTTAAAACTTAGAAATCAAAACCCTAGAAACCCTAGGTTCCAAAAAACATAGGTCCCTAAAAACTAATTTACCCAAGTTAATCCTTGGACCTAAACCCTAAAACGTAAACCTAAAACCCTAATAGTTCGCATAATTTTAGAAGTATCCAGGGAATGTTACCTAGATTTGGGGAAATTTTCATTGAGATTGAGGCTACGATTAATTTACATTAGGGTTTTTCAGTTATTGCTACACTTCAATGACCAATTTATAAAACATCCTTATCACATTGTGTAGTGTCATAAATTAGGGCTCCTTGGAGGTTTCTTACATTTTTTATTTGGCATATAGATATGTTGAAATCATGTCATCAAATCTCTAAATCTAAACCCTAAACCCCAAAGCATTCATTTTGTCATAGGACCTTAAAATGAAATTTGGTTGCCTTAGGCAACTCCACCAAATTTTATTCCCTTAAGCCATGGACCATTTTTTCGTAGGACCTTACTATACATAGATCCCCTTAAGCCATACTATCACCCTAAATCATAAATCGATGTCTTAAGGGGTCCTAATATGACATTTGTTAAGAGGATCAAACAAGTTCTCAAAATTTGGTGAATAGAGCTCAAGCTCATCTTTGTTTATTTTGTACATTGCAATTAGGTCACTAGCATATATCTATGTATCCCTTTGAATATGTATTCTATTAATTTTTCATTCTTATCTTTAGTATTCTTTGAAAACAATGAATGGGATTATGAATTAATGTTAACTTGTTAAACTTATAATTTCTTCTTAACTACTTTGTCCCACTATAGAGAACTTGTGTCTCTTATCATGAAATTTGAAAATTTAGATAAATCAATTTATGTCCTCTGATTTAATTAAATTCTATGTCATATTTGATTAATTCATGTATTCACAATTGATATACCTTAGCTCTATAGATATACTCTTGTTGGGAAACAAGAGCTATCTCAATCAACTATTCCACAAGAAAATGTTGCTCACTAACTTGCAAGTCCATTATTCCAAGGGCCACCCAAACTTCACCCTAAGTTCCCCAAACCCTAAACCCTAAACTCTAAAATCTAAACCCTAAACCCTAAATCATTCATTTTGTCATAAGACCTTAAAATGAAATTTGGTTGCCTTAGACAACTCCACCAAATTTTATTCCCTTAAGCCATAGACCATTTTTTCATAGGACCTTACTAGAATGTATAGATCACCTTAAGCCATCCTATCACCCTAAATCATAAATCAATGTCTTAAGGGGTCCTAATATGACATTTCTTAAGGGGATCAAACAAGTTATCAAAATTTGGTGAATAGAGCTCAAGTTCATCTTTGTTTATTTTGTACATTGCAATTAGGTCACTAGCATATATTTATGTGTCCCTTTGAACATGTACTCTATTAATTTTTCATTCTTATCTTTAGTATTCTTTGAAAACAATGAATAAGATTATGAATTAATGTTAACTTGTAAAACTTATAATTTATTCTTAACAACTTTGTCCCACTATAGAGAACTTGTGTCTCTTATCATGAAATTTGAAAATTTAGATAAATCAACTTATGTCATCAGATTTTTAAATTAAATTCTATGTCATACTTGATTAATTTACATACATTCTTGTTAGATATACCTTAGCTCTATAGATATACTCTTGTTGGGAAACAACCACACCTATGAGTAAACTTCCCCTCACCCCAAAAGATAAAGCTCTAGACCCATAAAAACTTAGAAGAATAAATTACTTATTGATGAATTAGTTAATTAATGATAGGCTTGATATTTATGAGCTCCATTGAGCACCCTTGTCTAACAATAATCCTAATATATAAATAGAATCTAGTATAATTTTTACTTGAATTAAACTACATGGTTTTCATCAGTTACCCATTTTGACACTCATTCTTGAGTTGTTCATAACCTAAATTAGCTTGGGGACCTTTCCTTCTCTTTTTCCACCTTTATATATGTAATAGAAGGCACTCTAAACAATCCCTAACCTCCTATTTTAACACCCAATTTGACAAATCAAAGTTATATATCTACATGTGTCTTATTTTTCATTCTTAGTCCTTTACCTCAATCTTAAGTCTTTACCTTGATGGTGATTTATTTAAATAAATATTAATTCTTTAGCTTAATCCATGTGGTTTTATTTATTTTTAAATAAATCAATTAATGTATATATCATCAAATTTGGCTATAGTTTAATTATCAAGTGATATCTAGCTAAAAATAAGTTTATGGGGCCTTCTTTTAGGGGATTCACTTAATAAACCAATGACATAGTGCATGCATTTGAATAGGGTTCTAATAAAACCCCCTAATTTCATTTCTACCCTCCATATTAACAACCACACACTAGACTCAATTTAATGTGTGTACATGCTATGGATTTTTAATGTTATGGATTTTTTAATGTTATAAATCAAATGGTCTTTAAATTAAATGTATTTTGAATTTGTGTACATTCAATGTGATTTTTAAATAACTTTCAAATTGTGTGCATTATTTAATTAGTTTGTTGATATATATATATTTATTGTTTAACATGCAGTTGCCATTTAATTGCTCTCATGGATCCAAAATTTAATTTAGAGGATTTTATGCCTAATCCACAAATTCATCCAAATCCACCACCAGAACAAAACCACACACCTCCAAATTCTCCATCACGTAACCCCCCACCCCCTGTAGTAGATGAGGATCAATTAAGAGATAGCATCCGAGAAAACCTTATTGTGATTCAAGCAAATATAGATCTAATAAAAAATGAGCCTAGAATCCCTCCCCATCTCGCACGGTTTGCATCTACAATGCAAACTATTGTCAATTTTGTTTGATCCATTGATGTGGACCTAGATAGGTTCCATCAATGGAGAGAAGAGGGGAGACAATTCTATGCAGATGGATTGCCCTACAAAGAAATCAATGACCTTAAAATTACCACACAATCCATGTGCCAATATTTTATTAACCCCCAAACAAACCAATCAATTCCTCCAACCAAAAAATGAATTTCAATTTTATGGTGTAGGCACCCACAGATAGCTGCACATTTTTGGGATAGATGGTGGATGGTGTTTGATAATCCACCACATGGCAACTATGAGGTGCCCCTATACTTTTTGAGAAATTTATGGGCTAAGTTTGAGTTGGGTAGAAAACCCAACTATTTTGATATGAGGTAATTTCAGGGAGTTGGGCATGGCATGCGCCAGCATAGACTAGGAGCACGTGTTGATCCTCAACGACGTGCTCTGATTGCTCCTATTGTTCCTCCTCCCTCTCCTAGTGTTCCCATTGCATTTCAACAACAAACCATGTTATTGACATTAGTAGCATTGAGTTCGCTTTTAGTACATCTCACTCATCAGACTACACATCTGGCAACTGAAGTGGCCAATAGAGAGCATGGAGGCTCGGGCTATAGGGATACTTAGGCATCCACTTCAGGTGACCCACATGCATATGGGACAGAGTCATACATGAATTTACTATATGAGGATCATCCTACACAGGTATGTTCATCTTTTGAACTTAAATTTAATTCAAGTTTGAAATGTGAAAAATTCATATAAATAATAACATCAAATTATATATAATATAATATTAATTCAATAAATGTTTGGTGTAGACACATGATCACACGATGCCTGAAACTCAATATGATCGTCGTGTCTATATGTTGAGTGTTGTAGATATGGGCTCACCTTTTGGACAGGTACTTGAACCAATATATATTAAATAATTTGTGTGGATATATCTATTTTTTAATTTGAATTTGTATACATGTGTGAATTGATATAATATAATATTATATCTAGATGCAGGGAGGTCCTACAATACCTAGTACTGACCAACCACAAGTTGTGGTGAGTGATTCTGAGACATCATCAGCTTAGGTGCGCGCTTTTAAAAGTTTGTTAATTTTAAATTAAATACACATCATAGATCTAATTTAATTTTTTCATTTACATACACATGTGTGAATGATCTATACAAACTATTGTACATCTATACATGTAGGGATTTCATGAGATACCCATGGTGGGCACACCTGAGACATCGTCAACATTTATGCATGGGAAATCTCAAGTGTGTGATCATGAGGTCACATCATTCGAGGTTGTAAACTTTACTAAATCTCCTATACAATTTTTACGAACCTTTTAAATATATATATATATATATATATATATTCGAGGTTTTAACATATTTTTTGCTTTATATGAATATGCAGGATATAGTAGATCAGGCATTTGAATATTCTCAATTGACAGTTATGCTACCCGTTGAACAAAATGTGCTAGTAGATTCACATGATCATATGGTAATTTATGCATACTAAAAAAAAAAATTATTGTATTTACTAGATATATTTAATTAAATTTATTTTTATCTAAAAGTTTGTATTTTCAAGTTTAAATATGTTTAATTATATCAAAATTTCTAAATAACTTTAAATCTAATTTCAAG
>VDFB02270651.1:540698631-540720418 GCA_007258455.2 Sequoia sempervirens | reverse complement strand
AACAGTGGTTCTTGGGTGTTTCTATTTATTAAGCTAAAACCCCTGACTACATCTCACCGAGTTCAGATTCTTTAGAACATGTCCAATTACATAGGAGGGATGGCTTTCTTGAAATTCTTGTTGCTAATAATGATTTCTGCTCATGTCAGATGTCAACATACTCTGAAGGATCCTCCTTTCCACATAGAGGAGTCAACCATTCCACAAATCCAATCAGCATTCAAGAATGGCAGGCTTACCTCCACAAGCCTTGTGGAATTCTATCTCCACACCATTGAAAAACTCAATCCGAAGCTCCATGCTGTGATTGAAGTGAATCCTGATGCTCTACTGCTGGCTGAGCAAGCGGATGCAGAGAGGGTAAAAGCTGGAGGAATCATTGGTGGCCTTCATGGAATACCTGTACTAGTAAAGGACAACATTGCTTCCAAGGATAAGCTCAATACCACTTCAGGCTCATTTGCTCTTTTGGGTTCACAGGTCCCAAGAGATGCAGCTGTAGTATCGAAGCTGAGGAAGGCTGGTGCCATAATACTGGGCAAGGCCAGCTTAAGTGAATGGTCACATTTCATGGCATTCAATTCACCTAGTGGATGGAGTGCTAGAGGTGGTCAATGTAAGGTCTGTGACTTTAAACCCTATTTAAAATAAGTAATTTGTTTTTTATTAGATAAGCAGGGTTTTGAAAGGGTCCCGATCCTGTACAAGAAAAAGATAGAGCATGAAGCACAATCAGACAGTGACAAACATTAAAAAAAACAAGAAGAAACAGCAAAACTTAAAAGACCATCCAACCCAACCCACCCTAAGTCAGATGGTTTAAAATATTGTTCTAATGAGCTTTGCTCTATCTCAAAATGAAGATCTTTTTCCCCAAAACTAACGAATAAGTAATTTGTTATTCTCCCCATATAATCAATACTTTAAACTGAATAACTATTGATGGAATGTGAGATTGTGCAGAATCCATATGTTTTGACAGCTGATCCTTGTGGATCAAGCAGTGGATCAGCAGTGGGAGTGGCAGCAAATATGGTAGCAGTATCATTAGGCACAGAAACAGATGGCTCAATTCTCTGCCCATCTAGTTTTAACAGTGTTGTGGGAATAAAACCTACAGTTGGGCTCACAAGCAGAGCTGGAGTCATTCCAATCTCGCACAACCAAGACACTGTGGGGTAACTCTGCAACTTTCTTAAATTATCCCTACAATATGTTGTGACAAGTTTTATTATTTTGAAATGCTTTTTCCTTGAACTTTTTCTCCATGAGAGGTTTCTTCCTCATTAAAAAATAGACCTCCTTTCAATTATCTGCAAACCCTTAAGGGTACAAATGTTTACCAGGACATAAATGATGTACCCAACCTTGTCTATTTTTAATATGATGTCCAAACGATTTTAATTTTGAGCTGATGAAGCTCAGGGCTTAAAGCTTTACTCTTTTTTTAAGTATGTCCAAATTCAATCCTTGACCGCCAGATAGGCTCTCTAAGCTACCATCGAAGATAGCCACTTCCAATGTGTGCAACTGCAGCGGCTGCACTCCAAATGAATGCAATCCTGCCAACCCGGAGAATTTTCCAGCCACAGACAAGAGAATGGGTTTCAACCACTAGCTGAATCCTTTCCCATATTCATGTGGTTGAAGCCCAATTCTGTTATCTCTGCATAACAGAGAAAATTCTGAGTTCAATGTTTTTTTATTTAATGTAAATGTTTTCCTACTGATAGAGCAAGATTTCCTAAGATACCCAATTTTTATTTGTTGATAACAGGCCCATTTGCAGAACTGTGACAGATGCAGTTCACCTACTAGACGAGATTGTTGGGTATGATGTGCGCGATCACCAAGCCACAAAGAGTGCAACCCAGTTTATTCCAACAGGTGGGTATAAACAGTTCCTCAAGACTGATGGGCTACAGGGAAAGAGGCTGGGTATTGTTCAGGGACAGGCTTTACTGTCTGAACCATATGCAGCAGTATACTTTGAGAAGCATCTGACAATTATGAGGTAACCCTACTATTTTAGTGGGTAGAAAAATATCTTACACTGCAATAAATGAACTAAACCCAAGGGATGTGCATACACATTTCGAACCAACTTTGAAGCAATATCAAAAACAAGATTGTATTCTGCTTAGAGAAATATAAATGGCCTTACACACTATTGATGTCTCATCATGCAGGGAAAAAGGTGCGACTTTAGTGAAAAATCCTAATTTTAGCCATCTCTTGAATATAAGCAGCAACAAGGCAGAAATAGTTCGATCGACGCGTCGAGATCCGGATTTTCCGGATTTCTGAGATTCTTTTGATTTTCGATCCTTTTTGATTTTTCGACTGACTTTATTTCGACGAGCCTTTTCGATTTGAGGATCTGATCTTTGAGCCTTCCCCCACCTCTCCCCCTCTCCCTCTCCCCATCCCCTTCTCCCTTCACCCTCTTCCTTCTCCTCCCCTCTCTCTCCCCCTCTCCCTCTCTCTCTCTCCCACTATATTTTGTACAAGTTAATTGTAAAATGCTCATGAAATTATGCATGTTTTATCTTATTTTGGTATCAGGAAGAGATTTTGAAGTATGGACAGTACTATTTTCTCCTGGCTCAGAACACATCTGGCTTGAATGCACAGCAATATAGAAAGGCTCTCAAAAGAGATCACATGCTAACAGTAAATGGGATAGATAAGGTCTTAAAAACATACAATCTTGATGCTGTTGTGACACTTGATATGTGGATCTATGATGTCCTAGGCATTGCAGGGTATCCTGGTATCACTGTGCCTGCAGGTTACAATAAAGCTGGTGTTCCCTTTGGCATATATTTTGGTGGGAGAAGAGGTTCAGAGCCTACTCTCATTGAGATTGCCTATGCATTTGAACAAGCAACCAAACTCAGGAAAATTCCCTCATTCAAGAAATGAATAGTCTCTCTATACATCCGACCTGAATACTTTCAATCTATAGCAAACTGTATAACTGCTGTTAATTGCATACGATTTGCAGTAAATTCTCCGTTTGCATTGGATTTGGCAAAGCCTTAAAGTTATTTTTATTATGGCATTGGGTTTGCTGATAGGCGTTAGTGCCTGATTTTATATCCTTTTTTTAAAGGTTAGTCTTTAAAAAATTCCAATAGAAATATAACCATTTTTTTTTTGTTTTTATATAAATGTGTAAAATTGTTATTAATTATTTAAAGTATAAGATATTTTTAATAAAAACTGTGTTGTTTCTTATTTTTATATAAATCTGTAAAATTGTTAATAATTGTTTAAATCTTAAAATATTTTTAAACAAGAGATGTATTCTGATTAAAATTAAAATTAATGTTAGCTATTTTTATAAAGAAGGGATGAAATGCAATTAGAATGAAAATTTAAGTTATTTAAATTTTATAAAATTAATCTGTTTTATTATCATATTATTTAAAAGAAATCATATATTATATAATATTAAATAAGTTGTTTATATAACAAATATTTTTTAATAAAAATAATATTAATAATTATATATTAATTTATGACTAGTCTTTGTTATTGTTATACAATTTTTATTATTATTTATTGTTATACAATTAAAAGTATAATTGATAGTAAGTAATTAAAGACAAACAAATAACAGTTATTGTAATTATATAATATATAATATAGAAGATGTAACATGAGTGAAAGTATAGGTGATGGTAATCAATTAGAGGACTAGCTAATATTAATTATTGTATTTATCTTATCATGATAAAGAATTAAAAACTTTCATTATAAAATAAAAAAGTTAACTAATTTATTTGATTATGTATTGAGATAGAAAATTTGTATTATAATTTCAAAAAATTATTTTTATTGTGTCATAAAAAATATTGAGTATAATTTAACCTCACCTTGTGAGATGGTGATTTTTCCATTGCTTTCTATTACTCTCTAGACCACATGGTTGACCTTAGATCGAGTTAGAAAATATACATTCTAATTGTTCTTATAATTCTTACCTTCTTAGAACATGATTTTTTCATTGCTTCCTATTACTCTATAAGCAACTTAATTGACCTTAGGAACATCGTGAAACTCTTTAGTTTTTGCTCTCATGACATGTTAAAACCTTCCATGTATGCTTATATGGAAAACAATAACTAGAATTAAATTTTTTCTAGATAAAAGACAAAAAAATTATTTACCAGCCGAAAATGAAAGTGATTGTACATGAAAATTAGAAATTATTTTTAGTACTAATAAAAGTTTATGTACATGATAGTTATGAATTATTTATTAATAATAATGAAAGTGATCATGATAAAAAAAGATTAGGAGAAATGATATTTTTATTACTTTATTTTTCAATTAGTGGAGTTAATCTTTTTATGGGACCACATGGTTGGCCTTAGGTTGAGTTAGAAAATATATATTGTGATTGTTCATATAATTTAACCTCAACTTCTTAAAATGTGATTTTTACATTGCTTCCTATTGCTCTAGACAATTTGATTGACCTTATGAGCATCATGAAACTCTTTAGCTATTGCTCTCATGACATGTTAAAACTTTGGTGTATGCTTATATGGAAAATAATAGTTTAAATTAAAATTTACATATAGAAAAGATAGAATACTTTATTATCAATAATGAAAGTGATTGGACGTGATGGTTATGAATTCTTTATAAATAATAATGAAAGTGATAATTATTTGCAAGAAAAATGGAAGTCACGTATTGAAGTTTTGAGCCCCAACGTCTCGCAAGTTGTATTTATACCTCATCAAAAACATATGTGTGTACATACATATGTATGTGTGTGTGTGTGTATGTGTGGACACAAAAAAAGTAACCCTTCTACTTCTTCCTCCTGTTTAGGCCTTCCTGATGATTTTGGAATGATTTTGCTTGATTTAATGTTGTAATGTGGTCAACACATTCATATTAGGTCTTGGACCCTTGTGAATCATTAAGAATTCTATGATGTCTTGTAAAAGTGTTGTGAAGTGTTATAACCCACTTTCACACTTTCTAGGACCTTATTAATATAATTCACCTAAATAACCCCTTTTTATCACTTACCAAGTCTTATTTCAAAGTGTTGTAACAAACTTTCATGCTTTTCTAGGGTTGTCATAAGTAATTTGACCCTTTCTTATGTTTAAATGGCCCCTTAATACACTTTCTGATCCTACTTAAGTGTGTTTCAGAGAATGATCCCATTAACATCATTAAATACACTTTAATTCCCAACACCCATTAAAATTGCTCTAGTGGGACCAAGTTGCCACCTAGGGCGACTTAGTCCCACTAGGCACAAAAATCAAAATTACTTCAAAATTCTGGCAGAATATTATTTTCTAGACCTTGAGGTCGGCCTGTGATGTGTTATTTTCGGGAATTTTTATAAAATCAAGTATAAATAAAGGGTTTTCCTCTCATTTTCACCCCCATTCATTTTCAAGCAATCCATTCATTCACTTAGTCATTCTCAAGCATTCTAGGCATTATCAAGCATACATTCATTGAAGCATCTACTTGCATATCTTTAGATTTCTACATCAAGGGTTTGGTGAGTTGAAGCATTGCATATTGTTCATTCATCATTCTCTTTCCATTTCATTTCATTTTCAAGGGTTTGATTACCAAATCGAGGTTCAACCAAGGCAAACCCCTATTCACTAACCCTTAACCCTTTTTCCCCTCTTCACATGTGTGTTGTGTAGGTCTTGTATGTAGATTTTTCAAAGAGCAAGGTGTTAAAAGGTGTCATCATTTCATCAAAGTCATTCAAAGTCAACAAACCCTAAAAGAATCTTGGAGATCACTTATAGCCTGAATTCTGTAGATTCATAACTAGACACCAATTAGGAAACAGAGTGCAAACCGAGAGCTATAGGTTGCATCTTTGAAATTACCAAAAGCTAAAGGTGGACTAAGTCGCCATTAGTAGTGAATTAGTCCCACTGCCAGGCCTGAAAAGTGTTTTCTATATTTTTGGATACCCTTTTGGCTAAAACCTGTTCCAGTAGAATCTCCCCGAAACATGACTAAGTCACCCAACTTGGCGTAAGTATCCCAGTTGGCTTCAGCAATAGATTATGCAGGATTCTAGAGCCTCTATGCATCACATTCCAGTTTCTAGGTACACTTCTCCAGTCTCATTCATTTCTGTTATTATTTGTTTGCATTCTTACGACATTTTGCATATCACATTGTGTTTTCAAACAACTTGAATTTCATTAGTTTTGCATTAATAATCAATAGCTTTTATCAGTTTATTGCATCCAGAACATTACATTTAGGCATATTTCATTAGTTTTGAGTGGGGACATTTCCCATTTTGTCCTACCTCTCTCCTTTTAGGTGAAAAACCCTAGAAGTGTTAGAGAATCTTGTGGAGCCAAAATCCTTGTTTGGAAATTTTGGTGAACCTGAATTTAGAACATTTTACTTTTGATTTCAAGTGCATTTACATCCTAGGAATAGCTTACATTGGCATTGCATTAGGTTTTTCATTGTTTAAATTGCATCCTAGGGTTTTAAAAATTGCTTTAGTGAAAATCTCATATAGCTTGCATTATTGCATTGCATTTCCTTAAAAATCAACAAAATTCTACACTTTATACTGTATCTACATCTGCAAACCTAAAAATCATAAAATTCCATTTAATTTTTT
Organism: Sequoia sempervirens; assembly: GCA_007258455.2. Classification (NCBI taxonomy): domain Eukaryota; kingdom Viridiplantae; phylum Streptophyta; class Pinopsida; order Cupressales; family Cupressaceae; genus Sequoia; species Sequoia sempervirens. Next base: position 540,713,769 of record VDFB02270651.1, on the reverse strand, counting down.
TGAAAATTCTCAAAAAAATCACTATGTGGACTAATTCTCTGCATTGGGCGACTTAGTCCACTTGCACATCCTACACTATAATTTTTGTCACTTCCAGATCATTTTCTACATTTCTGTTTTCTGTTATTGCATTTTTGTTACTGTTTCTAGATTTGTTGTTTATTTCATTTCTTGCATTTAGTTTTCTTTCATTTCTTTGCATCATGGCTATGTGTTTTAATAAGCTTTGGATGTCATTAAAATCCTTAGTGGATGTGTCAAGTCATGCCTTTGGAACTAATCCTAATGACATTGAACTTTCACATGCTCCTTCAACTCCTCATGAATGTCCTCCTCGTGATGTTGACATCATTGTAGAAGATGATGACAACATGAATAAGTTCCTAAATGAATGCCTTGACAACCTCAAAGCTAATGCATCCTTTTCTCTATCCATGAAACAACATGACCTTCCTACAGTACCACCTCTTGCTATGTTTGGTTACTTACATCCTAAAAAAATGAAGGACCTAAGTTTCCTCCATCATGTGAACATAGTTCTTCTAAACAAGCAACCCCTCAACCATTCTATGATAAGAAAGTCACTAGTACTCCAATCAACCTTGAAGAAACCTATGGAAAAAGGTTTCACTATCTTGAGCAAACAAGGATGTGACAAAAAAACTGAACATGACATTCATCAACTCTTAGAGAAAAATCCAAAAGAAGAAAACACGACGGGATTAGGTTATCAAGATTCCTCTCATAACAAAAAGTCTCCTAGAGAATATTGGAGACTTCATGATGATGGCATGGTGATCTTTGATTCCCCTCCTGATCTGAATGTCCTTCCTTGAGAGCACCCCTTACCTGATAACAATGACAAGGATGAAAGGATCACTTTAGGTTCTCCTCCTTCCATTCGAGAAAAGGGTGAATTTAGCAAACACAAAAGACCTTACAAGTTACAAAAAATCAAGTTTCCTCTCTCCGTCCACCACCTAAATGTGAATGGAAATTGCAAATACTTTTAAACAAAGGACTCATCCTATTACCGTCTATGAATAGGTTGGTGATATATCCTAAAGATGCTAACATTCCACATTGTGCATATCATCATGTTCTTGGAAATAGAAGTGATGAGTGTCGCCAATTGAAAGAAATACTGAGCAAGTATCATTTTGATGGCGATAATTGCTATCCAATAATTCCCTAAACCACTCTCCAACACCTTATCATGTAATAGTTGTAGAACATTCTCTTCTCACTATTACCTGACCTTTCCCATCACCTACCTTGGCTCATTCTTGTCTTAGACTTAGTGGGGGCAAGAAGTTGCTAGCCTTGTCCTAGTAATGCATTTGTCGTTGTCCCTTAGCTGCGTTATTCACCTTTTGCTTATACTGACTGAGATTGGGAGGCAGATGACCCGCTCGATGGTTGACTCAGATTTTTCTTCCTATTCTTTTTCACTTTCTTTTTCTTTTTCTTTTTCTTTTTCTTTTGAGTGTCTGCATGTGTGTAACGTGTTCCCCCATGATGTTCTATTTGATGTTCTCCCTCTCTTTGTGTCATTCTTCCATTTGTACCTTCATTCTTCTATATGCCATGCATCACTTTCACCTTTTCTTTTGTCTTTTTCTTGTGATTTCCTTTTGGGGATGATGCAAAGCATTGCGACAACCATGTCTCTTTCATGTTGACCTGAAAGGCCCTTTTCTTTTTCTTTTGATTTCCTTTTGGGGATGACACAAGGCATTGAGACACCCCATGTCTCTCTCATGTTGACCCAAAAGCTTTTTCATTTCCTTTCACCTTTTCTTTTTCATTTTTCTTTTGAAAACCTTCCTTTTGGGGACAATGCAAAGCTTTGAGATGCCTTATGTCTCTTCCATGTTGACCCAAAAATTCATTGTTTTCGCTCTCTTTGTGTCATTCTTCTAGTTCTATGTATTTGGGGGATGATGACAGTTCCAAGCTCCTTATAAAACATTTCAACAAAGAACATATTGACCCCAAAGCCATAGATCCCTTATGTGTTTGGTGTTCTTATTTTGGGGGCAACCCCTTTCTTTTCTTTTTTTCTTTCCTTCACTTGACGCAACCTTACTCGGAAACATATGACTTGGCATAGGGGATTTTCAAGTTGGCTCTCATGTATTTCTTCCTATTTGAATTTTTCATTTGCTACTTTAAAGTAATTTCTCACAAAATAGTGTGTAGCAATTCCTTTAAAGTGGGGGAATACATTGGCATTATTCATTTTTCATTTTTTCCTTTTTCTTGGTTCTTAGTGCAGCCTTCTTACTTCATACGATGCATTTGTTGCTTGAATGACATTGGGTGTGATGTCCTTCATGAGCGTGATCTATCTTAGCATATTACATTCCTCTTAGTGGCATGATGTGACACATTACATCCCCTAAGTTGTGAATTCTTTATTCTTTGATTGGTCCTCTCTTGGAGACATTAGACACAATGTTCCCTAAGCTAAGACCTCATATGAACTAAGCAAGACTCCTTTGAAAATTCTTTACATTTTTCATTTGTTATATGGCCACCTTGCATAACATAGCTTGCATGCTTGTGGTGCCACCGCGTTTGTTCGTGAGCTCCAAACATATGAAGTTTTCCTTGTCTCATGAAGCTCAAAATGTCATTTTCTTTTGTGGCACCTTATTAAGTTATCAGGAGGTATAACTTTGGTATGGTTTAGCAGGAAGCCCATTCTGAGGCATGAATTTCCCCATAGCCACCTGCGTGTATGTTTCTCACCTTTTAGGCCTTCTCACCTGACAGATAACCATGATTTATGTCGCCCTAGAGTGATTATACATTTATTTTTTTGGACAAACAACCTAGATTTGATCCACAACGGGATGGACAAACGATCGAAGCTTGATCTGATTCTCTTTCTCCTTTCTCTTCTCTCTTTCATCATCATTTTCATGTGTGTTCCTTTGCACTTATGTTTAGTTTTCCATGGGATCTCCATCCTGGGGGCTTGATCATCCCTCTTGATCGTTGTTGTCTCATCTTGCTAGCATTAGTTCAATGGAACCTCTCTTGATTGCGCATGGGCCTACTTTAGTGTGAGTTTTAAGTAGGTTCATCCTCTCACTAAAGTGGGGGCTAAATGTGGACACAAAAAAAGTAACCCTTCTACTTTTTCCTCCTGTTTATGCCTTCCTAGTGATTTTGGCTTGATTTTTCCTTGATTTAATGTTGTAATGTGGTCAACACATTCATATTAGGTCTTGGACCCTTGTGAATCATTAAGAATTCTATGATGTCTTGTAAAAGTGTTGTGAAGTGTTGTAACCAACTTTCACACTTTTTTAGGACCTTATTAATATAATTCACCTACATAACCCCTTTTTATTGCTTCCCAAGTCTTATTTCAAAGTTTTGTAAAGTGTTGTAACAAACTTTCATGCTTTTCTAGGCTTGTCATCAATAATTTGACCCTTTCTTATATTTAAATGGCCCCTTAATACACTTTCCAAACCTACTTAAGTGTGTTTTGGAGAATAATCCTATTAACATCATTAAATACACTTTAATTCCCAATCCTTTAAAATTTCCTTGGTGGGACCAAGTCGCCACCTAAGGCGACTTAGTCCCACTAGGCACAAAAATCAAAATTACTTCAAAATTCTAGCGGGATATTATTTTCTAGACCTTGAGGCCAGTGTGTGATGTGTTATTTTTGGGAAATTTTATAAAATCAAGTATAAATAAAGGTTTTTCCTCTCATTTTCACCCCAATTCATTTTCAAGCAATCCATTCATTCACTTAGTCATTCTCAAGCATTCTAGGCATTATCAAGCATACATTCATTGGAGCATCTACTTGCATATCTTTAGATTTCTACATCAAGGGTTTGGTGAGTTGTAGCATTTCATATTGTTCATTTATCATTATTTTTCCATTTCATTTCATTTTCAATGGTTTGGTTACCAAATCAGGGTTTAACCAAGGCAAACCCCTATTCATTGATCCTTAACCCTTTTTCCCCTCTTTGCATGTGTGTTGTGCCGGTATTGTATGCAGATTTGTCAAAGAGTTAGGTGTTAAAAGGTGTAATCATTTCATCAAAGTCATTCAAAGTCAACAAACCCTAAAAGAAGCTTTGAGATCACTTATAGCAAGAATTCTGCAGATTCAGAACTAGACACCTGTCAGGAAACAAAGTGCAGAACAAGAGCTACAGGTTGCATCTTTGAAATTCCCAAAAGCTAAAGGTGGAATAAGTCACCATCAGTGGTGAATTAGTCCCACTACTAGGCCTGAAAAGTGTTTTCTATATTTTTGGATACCCTTTTGGCTGAAACCTGTTCCGACCGAATCTCCTCGAAACAGGACTAAGTCGCCCAACTTGGAGTAAGTGTCCCAAATGGGTCCAACAAAAAATTCTATAGGATTCCAGAGCCTCTCTGCATCACATTCTAGTTTCTAGGTGCACCTCTCCAGTCTCATTCATTTATGTTATTATTTGTTTGCATTCTTAGGACATTTTTCATATCACATTGTGTTTTCAAACAACTTGCATTTCATTAGTTTTGCATTAGTAATCAATAGCTTTTATCAGTTTATTGCATCTAGAATATTACATTTACGTATATTTCATTCATATTTCATTATTTTTGAGTGGGGACATTGCCCATTTTGGCCTACCTCTCTCCTTTTAGGTGAAAAACCCTAGAAGTGTTAGAGAATTTTGTGGAGCCAAAATCCTTGTCCACAATATGTATATATGTGTGTGTGTGTGTATGTATATTTATGTATTTTGTGGAGCGAAAATCCTTGTCCACAATATGTATATATGTGTGTGTGTGTGTATGTATATGTATGTATGTATGTATATGTGTGTGTATGCATATTTACATAGTTATATATGGTTATGATATATATAATATATCACTCATAAGCATGAAAAACATATATCACACTTTATATATATAAGATTGATATATGGTTTTGATGTTTACAATAAATGTTTAAATTTTGTATTATAAATTCACAACTTTGTTAGGTTATTGCATGATGATATTTCCTATCGCAAACCTTCTTTGAATTCTTAAGGGACTCAAATTTTCAATCTCACTTTATCTTGTCAAACACACCCAAAATCTAACAAAGAAGACGTTCTATAATTGATATGTTGACAAATCCTAACCAAACCCTCCCCTCATTGAGCAACCATTTGATATAGAACAAACAGGAAGATCATTGAGCCAACCAATACACATTTACTATATGTCCAAATTTTCAAATAATCCACACACAAATAGTATGCCTTACATAGATTATAACCCTAAAGAAGCCTCTACTTCATGTTCAACTCTTCCTCTTCGCCAACAACCATCTATAAACCCTTATCATTGTAGAGATTCTATGGAAACATTGTAAAACCTTAGTAGAAACCCACAACTAATAAATTCTTTATCTAGACAAGTTAGCTTGAAATTATCCATAACTCCTAAAACAATGAAAAATAGGAATCCTAGGTCTACTATGTAAACCTAGGATTCAAATGGTTAGGAATAATGACACGTGTGGTATTTTCCTATGTTTCATTAAGATGGAGATTAACAAGGTGAATGGATTGACTTTCAACCATGAAGGTGATCTAATCAAACCTAAATCTCCATCATATTAAGGATTAGAATGATTTGGAATTGATTTGTTATGATTAACCTAATTAGACTATATGACCTAATATGAAAAATGCAAGATCTTGTCAATGCAAAAAGTATAACAAAAACCTAAAAGAAAATATGGGAAGTGCAAAGGACTATATACATGTCATGCCAGAAGTTTGGTCTGAGTGTTATAGAAGGACAAATTCTCCCTAGGGAATATGGGTCCTTGTCATCCTTTTCTGCTCTAGTTTTCAGATCCTCTAATAACATATTTGAGCTTTAGATTTCTAGTTGTAGAGCAGTCATAACACTATTAGATAATTTTGTAGATGATTTTTTTGTGAGTTGACAAGATGTAGGGCTTCAAATGCAACAATGGACATTTTTTCTTCAAACTTCCTTTAAACCTCTTCAAACCTAGAACTTGCACATTCAAATAGAGGGAAGATGATGGGCCATTTAGGGTCTTGCCTCAATCAAACCTTGTATAAGTGTTTCCACTTCCACAATGGAAATTTCAATGATAAAATGATAGTGGATAAGAAGAAATGATGAAATTGAAAAGTTTTGCAACTCACCACCCTTCAATGGCTTCCTTAAAGGACTGAAATCATGCACATCACTTCAAGGTCTTAAGTATTACTTGCTTGAATGGTTCAATACTTTGGAGACCTACAAAAGAGGTTAGCGTTCACAAAAAAATGATAATGGACTCACATACACTTTGAAATCATTCTTGGATCTTGAATTTCTGCAATAAAACTTTGAAATGTTGCTCTTAACTTGCTTGAAAGTGCTCTTAACAGTAATAATTGCTCATAAATTCTCCTTAATTATTGTTGTTAGATTTCAAATGATGCAATAACTAGGTATTTATAGTCATTTCTCTAATTTCTCATAAATTAAATCTCGATGGGAGACATTTTCAATTTAAATTTTGAACATTAAAATGGCCACTCTGACATTTCCAAAATTGGTCCCTAAAAAAATCAGACACCCATATACCCTAGGGTGAATGGGTGGCCTTTGGTGGTCAAGAGGATGGCAATGTGTATGAAACTCATTTACCCTAAACTCGAGGGATGCTCCTCCTAAGGTTTAGTTCCTCATCAAGCCTTATATGTTACAATAACAAGTAAAGACATTAATATATAGAAATTGCATTATAAAAAATGATATATTTAACAAAATAATCACTTATTTCCACTAGACGATCTCTATCGTCACGTGAAATATTCACATGCTCATGTTGTGGCATGCCCAATTCTTATACAAACCATCCAAATAGAAATTAAGCTCCAAATTAATAATCATTTGATTTTTCACTAACAACTATAACAACAAATGTAATTTGAAATTTACTAATCTACCTCATACCCCCATGAGAGGAATCAAGATGTCTATTGCACAACATACACCTTTCTCCATTAACCTATCCACATCTAGAGGTGATTCTGCTTCCATCATCTAAAAAATAAAACAAATTATTCAATCACGAAAAGTAGAATAGTGATGCAGGTCATGGCTTATAATGTATGAGATAATCAACAAAATTTTGAGTACTTATTGAACTATATATTTCTTACTATAAAGCTTACTATTTTCCCTATCCATAGCTTGTTTGAAAGCACCTATTTTAGGCTTTTATCCATAGTAGCGATGTAGTGAACTATTTCATAAAATTCCTTGGTAGACATATACGAAAAATGTGGTAGCATGGAGAAGGCAGTGAAATATTCAAAAAAATGCCTTAAATAAATGAGGTCTCATGGTGATGGAATGCCATGAAATTGTTTTTGGTCATGGCATTCCATCACCATGAGACCGCATTTCTTTGAGGCATTTTTCTCAAACAATTCATTTCCTTCTCTGTGCTATTATGCTGGGATGGGGTGGATGGTAGAATGTGGTCTTGATTATGAGATGGAGGGGGATCATGAGATGAAGAGGGATGGGTGTTTTGATCATGAGGGGAAGAGGATCATTAGATGTGGTGGAAGGTGTACTTTGAGATGACATTTTGAGAGTGATCATACAATGGAGTGGAAGAGGTACTTTGATCTAGACACGAAAGGATGTCATTAGATGAAGTGGGGGAGAGGGGATTGTGAGAGGGGGGATGAAGGGATATCTTGCTCTTGAGATGGAAGGGATATGTTGTTCTTGATTCGAAATGGGATCATGAGGTGGAGGGGGATCATATGATGGAGGAGAAGGGTTTCCTTGATCTTTATATGGAGGGGAATTTATGTTATCATGCTTTGGATTAGGAGATGGACATAGTTCATTTGATATGCATGGTGTCATGAGGGAGGAAGGTTTAATAGAATCTTCAACTTGGATAGATGGATTGATAGGGGATTCATTTAAGATTTAAGGTATTATTTTTATCTTGATGTGGGGGTGATGAAGGTGGATGCATGATATGGGAAGATTGCACCACTTTGTTCTTGCATGGGGAAACAACCACCTTTGCAAATAGTCCTTAGAGGAATTTATTATGAGAGACATGGGATGACTTTGCTTGGTAATAGTGGGGTGATGTGGATTTTAGGATGTGGGATATGAAATTGGAATAAGAAGTGGAAACTTCCATGGATTGGTAAATTGAGCTTGAGGATGGGGACCTTGAAAATGATTTGGAGGGGAATTTTGGCTGAAGGATTGGTTTCTATTCTTAAGGCAGTGAGTTGTTTGAAAAAATGCCTCAAAGAAATGTGGTCTCATGGTGATGGAATGGCATTCCATCACCATGAGACCACATTTCTTTGAGGCATTTTTTCAAACAACTCACTACCTTGTCTATGCTCTTGCTTACTATTATTCTTTAAGATAGAATTTTTTCCATGCATCCATAGTTTTTTGGAAAGCACCTGTTTTAGGCTTTTAGCCATAGCAGCAAGGAAGTGAATTGTTTGATAAAATTCTTTGGTAGAAATGTATGGAAAATGTGGTAGCATAGACAAGGTGGTGAATTGTTTGAAAAAATACCTCAAAGAAATTAGGTCTCATGGTGATGGACATCACCATGAGACAATATTTCTTTGAGGCATTTTTTCAAACAACTCATTGCCTTGTCTATGTTATTGCTTACTATTATGCTTTAATATATTTTTTCCAAGCATCCATTAGACAAGGTAGTGAACTGTTTGAAAAAATGCCTCAATAAAATGTGGTCTCGTGGAATTCCATGACAAGAAAATGCAATTGGAAGTTGTTCTTAGTTATTAGTTATGATATGTGAAGTAATTGCATCATTGCTTATGTTGACTTTCTAAAAAACTATATTGTAATTGAAATTTTGTCATCTATCAACATCTAGTTATTAGTTATGCAATGTGAAATAATGCTTTGAGTTTGAAATATGTGCAATGCAATTTAATCAACGATATGAGTATAAACTACACAAATCTATTAAGTAAAATTCATTAGTTAAACTCTTTATTCTATTACTTGGGTGAAGGTTAGCCTATAAGAAAATTGTAAGGAGAATTTTTGGAAGAGGTGGTGGATGGTTTGGGGCACCTTGTTATTGTTGCATGGTGGATGGTCAAAAACCATCCACCACCTCTTCCAAAAATTCTCCTTACTCCCTTGGTGGTTGCACCAATGGATAGGAAACCTCTTGCTATTAAGGTCAAGAGTTTGATTTGTATGTGGTTTAGTGAATAGTGAGCACAAATCATATTGTTTAATTTTGTAATTTTTTACTTGTTTGCATGATAGTTTATCTACATAAAAATATCTACACTCCCACCTCATATCCACCCAACTACTTAATTGCTTGATAATTACATCTAAATTTGTTAGCATGGCTTGAAGTGAATTTGCAAGCATGGTTCTTTCTGAGGTTGAACTTACAGGATTGTTCAACCTCACAATTAACTCAATTATTTTTTTTGTTGTTTTCAATTTCCTCCATTAAATTTTGTTGAGTTCCAGGAGGATGTTGAGGAATTGTTGGAGGAGTTTGTTGTTGTGGTTGTTCATCAGAATTTTGTTGGTGTGCTTGTTCATGAGGAGAAGGATTTTGAGGAGGAGAATCAGGTGGATTTTAAACTCCTTATAATTGAAGAAATTAATATAAAAAACATATTAAATCTACCTAATTAATAAAAAATTCACAAAAAAACCAAATAAAAGCTTGCTCCTCTGAGTTGCTTGTCGACATGGCAAAATTTTAGGAAAGAAATAGAAGCAATTTGGTGAAGAAAATCGATGAATTTGAGGTCTCCATGTGCACCTTGGAAGGGTTTGTAGGCCGCAGATGAAGAAATATTACAGTTAAAATGATTTGGATTTTCTTTTTTTTTTCTTATAAAGAGTCATAGCATGCTCACGCTATAACACAAGCACGTTATAGGCTCGGTCACACCAAGCCATAACTCGCTCACATTATGGCTTTTCAATTTTAAAAAAAAGGTTGGCTACAATTTCACCCTCCAACTTTTTGCACCCACCCACTAAGGCAAAGTATATGACTATCTCAATTGCATGCAAAGAGGAAATTTGATTAAAGGCTCTATTGGATAAGTTTGGAAAAATGCAAGACAAAGTGAATGTATTTTATGATAGTCAAAGTGTAATCCATTTGGCTGAAATTACAGCTTATCATAGTAGGACCAAGCATATTGGGTGGGTGCATGAAGTTGGGTAGCAATTTCGTAGCCACTTTCTAAAAAAAGTTTGAAAACTCATAGCACGAGCGTGTTATAGCACGCTAAAAGCAAAAAAAAGGGTGAAAGTCTTCATTTTCACTTCGACTGTTTTCTTCTTCTATCCGCAGCCAAAACCCCCAACTTTCATGCTCACATTCTAGGAGGAGGTATTGGGCACAAATCTTCAACAAGAGTTGCTATTTCTTTGCAAGGATGGCACCATAATGACGAAGAGGTGGGAGAGGTAAGTATTGTTTGTTGTTTGTTTTGATTTTCTTAGTTTTTGGTTATATTTGATATATATTTTTTTGAATTTGTAGGAGATGCAAATGAACCCGCAAACCCACAAAATCCTCAACAAGAAGAGCAACCAAATCTTGAAGAACAAAATACTCGACAAGAAAATCAACCTCAACAACAACCTCCTCCACCAATCCCTCAACACCCTCCTAGCACTCAACAAAATTTAATGAGTGAGATTGAGAACAAAAAACAAATTGAGGATTTATTATTAGGTTGAGTGATCCAAATGGTTCAACCACAGAAAGAATGACCCTTGCAAATTCATTGAAAGATATGTTAAAAAATGTAGTTTCAATTAGCAAACAAATAATTGGATGGCAAGATAGGAGGCAGGCAGCTAGGGCATATTATGCAGATAAACTATCATATAAACAAGTAAAGGATTTAAAAATTATAAAAGGTGATTTGTGGTCATTATTCATTGACCCACGCACAAATCAAAATCTTAGCCTCAATGCAAAGAGGTTTCCTATTCATTGGTGCCACCACCAAGAGATTAGGAACTGTTTTTATGATAGGTGGTACATGGTCTTTGATGACCGACCATGCAACAATTGTGAAGCCCCCCAGTATTTTCTTAGGAAACTATACAGTGAGTTCATATTGAACAAAATCCCAAATTATTTTGATATGAGGGACTTCTAGGGGAGAGGTGGGGGGTTGGCTTAGGATAGGCTTGATGCACAGCCAGATCCTACATGGCAAGGGAGACGAGCTCTCGCTAGGCCGCCTCATGAGCACGTTATTATGCCTATCATCGCGAAGGAGAGTACTGACATAGAGACATTGCATGTGATCAACACTTTGACCCAGAGTGTCATCCATCATACTATCCCTATTCTATAGTGCCATCCAGGGGAGTCTTCGAGTGGTGGCCTTCGAACCGATGTGTGTCAATCTTGTGGGGCGACTTGTTCATATGACCCCACTGGCACTCAGGAGGCTGCTATAGAGGATCTATATGCAGCTACAGAGATGGAGAGGGCGGCTAACATTTTACATGATGCGTATGGAATTGATACTCAGGTAAAAGTTAACATGTTCATTGAATTTAATTTATTAAATTTTGATTTTGAAATGCAAGATTAACTAATTTAATTTTATGATTTTAATAGAATTGCAAGGTCACAGTGTTGAGACTAGATACACTGGCCCTCCACTTACTTATTTCTGCAATACACCTATTGGCATGGTGTGTAACTAGTAAGCAATTATAAATTTATTACATGTTAATAGCATTGTTTTACGAATGGTATTTTAATATGTGATTTTGGATGTTGAATAGGTTAATATTGGAGGTTTCGAGGGAAAACCTCCCAGTGCTAGTGGATTTACTCATACCTTCACACATGTAATAGAATAAAGAGTTTAACTAATGAATTGTACTTAAAAGATTTTTGTAGTTTATATTCATATATTTGGTTATGTTGCATTGCACATCATTCAAACTCAAAGCATTACTTCACATTCCATAACTGATAACTAGATGTTGATAGATGAAAAAATTTCAACTACAATATAGTTGTTTAGAAAGTCAACTAAGCAGTGATGCAATTTCTTCACATGGAGGCATGTGCTTGCAAAGGTGCACCTGCATGACAAACTATGGATTCTTGGAAAAAATCTATGAAACCGTAATAGTAAGCAATAGCATAGACAAGGCAATTAGTAGTTTCAAAAAATACCTCGAAGAAATGCAGTCTCATGGTGATGGAATTCCACTCCATCACCATGAGACCACATTTCTTCAAGGCATTTCTTCAAAATTCTCACCACCTTTTCTATGATACCACATTTTTCATCCATGTGCACCAAAGCATTTTATCAAACTAATTGTGCTTCCTTGTTGCTATGGCTAAAAGCCTAAAATAGGTGCTTCCAACAAACTATGGATGCTTGGAAAAATATCTATCAAAACATAATAGTAAGCAATAATACCATAGAGAAGGCAATGAAATTTTTGAAAAAATGCCTAAAAGAAATGCGTTCTTATGGTGATAGAATGCCATGACGTGCATTTGTTTGTAATGGAATTCCATCACCACGAGATCCCATTTCTTTTGAGGCATTTTTTCAAATAGTTCACTTCCTTCTCTATGCCACCACAGTTATAGTACATGTCTACGAAAGAGTTTAATCAAACGATTCAACGGCTTGCTGCTATGGGTAAAAGCCTAAAAACATGTCCTTTCGAACAAGATATGGATAGGGAAAATAGTAAGCATGATAATAAAAAATATATAGTTTAATAAGTACTCAAAATTTTGTTCATTAGATCTTATACACTATAAGTCATGACGTGGATCGCTATTGTAACTTTTTTGTGATTGAATAATTTGTTGTTTTATTTTCAGATGTTGGTTGTGAAAACACCTCCAAATGTTATGAGGGAAATGGATATCGGTGATCCGCTATACAATCCTCGATGGCTTTGACAGGGGAGGTATGAGACAAATTACTAAATTTTAATTTACATTTGTTGTTATAGATGTTAGTTCAAGTGAAAAATAAAACCAAATTATTGATTCGTAGTCTAATTTCTATTTGGATGGTTTATATAGGGCTTGAGCACACCTCAACATCGGCGTGCGAATATTTCCCTCATGGAGAGTGATCGTGAGATGGCCGTAAGTGGTTTTTTTAAAAATATATCATTTTTTATAATGTAATTTCTATATATTAATGCCTTTACTTCTTATTGTAACAGTTAAAACTTCACCAAGAACTTAACAGTAGTAGGAGCAGTAGGAGCACTCCTCGAGTGCAGCACAAACAAGTGATAGACCTATCGCCATCTGATCGACCAGCAAAGGGCAAGAGTTTATTTCAAGAGCCTAGAGAGCAATGACTTTTGATTCCAGAGCCCTTTGTTGTATGCCTACATGGCAGTTTTGTACATATTTTGTATTGGATATATTTGACATTGTATGCCTATATGGCATTCTCATAAGCCTATATGGCTATTTTGTACCTATATTTTATACTTATATCGACATATATTGATGTATGCGTACATGGCTATTTGGTTAATACAAATATTTTTATCGATGGTGTCCATATTTGCATGTTATAAATTCATGCTTCAATAGATATGAGTTACGTGTATTCAAGTGTATACTTTACAACTTAAATATATACTTTGTGACTTACATGTGTTCCAATGTATACTTTGCAACTTACATGTTTTCATGCGTATACCTTGTATTTGTGCATATACTTTGTATTAAGTTGTGTATACTATGTATTTGTGTGTATACTTCAAGGCATACGTGTTTGTGACTACTTGTGCTTCCTTTATTCACATGTACATGCTTGACTTATTCACGTGTATACTTATTAATTGGTTAGCCATATCATTGATCATTGTTGTCCTTCATGGTTTTTCTTGAATAAATTAATTGATTGATGGTAAATAACTTTATCTAAAAGCAAAAAACACATTTTCAATTGGTATTCTATGAAATGATTGATAAAAAAATTCCAATATATTTAATCCTTTGATTGGAACAATTCAATTAAGCAAAGGATACATAAGACTTTTCCTTTTAGATTAGCAATGCATGGAAGTTTCAAAAAGTATCCTTGATATTACAAAAAGATGTGTTTATACACTTCAATTGTGCACTCACCCTTTGGTTCTTTGAAAGAAAAATCTTCCTATGCCATTGTTACACTACACAGGTAAACCAAATTTTGTATTATGGAGCTATATTAAGCTACCACTATCAAGACCAATGTGACAATGATACAAAATAATGTTTGAGACTGCAAGAAGACATCAAAATGGCTAGTGTACTAAACAAATTCTTATGATTTATGAAGAAAGCTGATAACTCTACTCAATTGGCTTCATTTTTCAAAATCATACAAATTGAACCCTAGCATCAATAGACTCTGTATATCAAGCTACCACAATTCATGTTTCAATGATGAATATTTATCATGCATGTTTTAAATGGCATTCAAGATTATGGTGGCTTTTTTTGTTTATATGATGTTATGTGATATTCTAATCCTAATGCATGCTTCTAGGCTGCATATGTATATATATATATATTATTTTTACATGATTTTTGTACCAACAAACCCAAAACAAACCAAACCCCCCTCCAAAAAAATTTGGCCTAATCGACGAACCGAACCCCCGAACCCGAACCTCAAAACCTATTCCAACACTCTTTATTCTTCCTACATAAACTTAATTGACCACCAAATCATGTTGCCTCTTGACTTTACCCACTTTTACTCCCTCAAACATCTCTTTTTCATTCAAAACCCCTATTTTCCCAACTAGGGCATCATGCCATAACATACTTTTGACCTCCCATGTCCTTGCATACCTTTTGAACACATCAAACTCCACAACCTCACCCTATTTCCAACATATTCTAACTTAATTTCAAGCAATTTCTTCTTTTCACCTCTTCTAGCCTTGCTTTTAAGGGGTCTCAATTTTGAATTTTGAATAGGGGTAGCATTAGTAATCTCTTCCAATGCCTTTACCAATGCTATTTTCTTATTCCTACTCCCTATCCTAGTTACATTAGGCCCA
>VDFB02270651.1:540641468-540698531 GCA_007258455.2 Sequoia sempervirens | reverse complement strand
AGGGAAAACTTTAGTGGCGAATCTTCGCCAATTGGAAAATTCTAGGAATCGGTCCACTCGAAATTGGAGAATTTCTCGCACCCACAGGGTATCCAAATCACCCAAAATTTATGAAACATAGGTCCAATGCATGTCGATTCGCCAATAATTTTTTTTATGAGGCATATTTAAGCAACAAATTCGCCATTGTCAAACTACGCGTTTTAAATGGACCGACTAATATTTTCACCTGAATCCCAGAAGCATTTAATAAAAAACACCTACATATTCACCAATACTATTAAAACGACATTGTATCAGGACCCATTTCACCAATTAAAATTTACAAATAGTTGCTTGTGAAGACTCATTTTGCCAATTAAAATTTATAACTAGTTGTTTATGAGGACCTATTTCGCCAATAACATTAAAAAATAATTAAATTTGAGGACACATTTCACCTTGAAAATTACAATGTATTTGCCAAATTTTTAATATACCATTTCAAAATCCCACGAAATTCACCAAATATGGAATCATGGATTGATATAAATACAATCGAAAGTGTCATTTATTCTTACACATTTTGTTCGGTTCTGAGGTTCTACTTCTCGATTCGAAAGTCAATGAAAGCCAAAAACGTAGAGTTAAAGGTGAGTGATCACTGATCATTTCTTCATAGTGTTATTAGTTATAATAATAAGTTTTCTTTATCTCTTTTCCATTCTTGCTTCAGTCTTAAAGATGATATTGAGTAGGGAATGGGATCTATATTATTATTCTCTATCCTTCTTAAACAAGACAACATTTTTTTCCAGTTTTTTATTCAAAGTGAGAGATGAATATGTTGATTGAATCAGAGATTAATATGTTGAGCGACTTGAGTAGCAACAGTAAGGCTCCTGTTGCTCCTCAGGGTGGTGAAACTACTCCTGCCGCTCCTCAAGGTGTTGAAAATACTCTTGCTGCTCCTCAGGGTGGTGAAACTACTCCTGCCACTCCTTAGGGTGTTGAAAATACTCTTGCCGCTCCTCAGGGTGGTGAAACTACTCCTGCTGCTCCTCAGAGTTAGGTTGGTGAAAATACTCCTACCGCTCCTTAGGGTGGTGAAACTAGTCTTGCCGCTCCTCAGGGTGTTGAAAATACTCTTGCCGCCCCTCAGTGTGGTGAAGATCAAGAGACTGAGAGGCCATCAAAACGCCCAAAACTTAGACGTACCATACAGTCTTACTTTGGAATTGCCAAAGCTTCTGACCGATTAGGTCAAGATGGAGGTACATCATCAACTCTTCCACCAAATATTGGTAGCATTCACAATACCTCAATGCCAGTGGAAGTTCAAGTTGAGATTTTCATTGATTTAAATCAAAATGTATCAAATTTAAATGGGGATGGAAATACCACAAAAGATGCTCCAAGGGATACCCTGGTTAGCCAGAATGAGATAATTGAATTGGATGAGGATGATGTTGGTAGCAAGAAAAGGAAAAACAAACCAAAAAGGGGGCATGAGTGGGAAATGACAAGTAATTTTCAACTTGGTTGGTTGTCAAAGTACCCATTCATTGTAGCAGTGGGGGAATCAAATGATATTGAAAAAGCAACACATGCCAAATGTACGATTTGTTTTTGGAATTGGGAAAACCCAAGACGTTGCAGCTAAAGATTGACACTATAGAAAAGCATATCGGTAAAGTTTATGAAAAACAAATCATATACGAAAAGGAATAATTAGTCTTACGATGGAAATCAAAGGAGGAATGTCTTCATGTTAGGTATGTCGCAAATTATGAAGAGAATCACTAAAGCATGTCGAAGCTTGCTGCATGTAAAGGTACACTTGAGGCTAAATTTGGAAAAGCAATGGAAGGAGCAAATATGTCAAAAACTATTCAGATGAGTGTTGTTTTTCATATTTGTCTAGAGGGGTCCTATGATAGACTACCCAAAATATTATGGTTTATTATCTTTTTTGAATGTTCCTCACTATCCCTAGACACATTAGTCAATAAACGCTGGATGGGAATGGGAAAAGTGTCTTGCTACAAGTGGAAAAGGAAGATTTAAAGGAGAAAGTAAAAGAGTCAAACTTCAATGCATTATCTTTAGATGAAGTTACTACAGTAGACAATACTTCTTGGGTCTATATGCATTTGTATATTGTACAACAACATGTGTCACACATCTTCTGTGTTCATAAAATGAAGGATACAATACGCATAATATATTTGAACTAGTCAAGAAATATTTGAATGAAATTGTAGGTATGGATGAGTTGACAATTGCAAAAAAGTTGGTGTGTGTAGGAGCTGATGGAGCTACAGTGATGCAAGGTCAAAGGACCATGTTTGCACAAAGGTACAAACTACTTGTGCACCATACATGCTTGGCATTCACTGCATGGCCCACATAATAAATTTGGCATTCAAAATTGTAAGCAAGTTTCCTACAGTATCAAAAGTTGAAAATCTAGTCCTGAGATCCACACATACTTCTGCCAAATCCCAAACGTTTAACAGAATTTCAAAATTTTGCTAGGGAATAACACCAGGAAACAAGCTTCTCAAGGATGTCGATACCAGATGGATCTCCCTGCATGGACTAGCGCAACAAGTTCTTTTATAATATCAATCCTTAATTGGAGTGATGTACGAAAATCGCAACACGGTAGACAAAGCTCCTGACCTCTTACATAGGTTAAGCGATATAGAGACACTCTTGACTTTAGCTAATCTTCTCCCCATGCTGGAGGAAATGAACAGTCTTGTGAAGAAATCCCAAGACAAAACTATGTATATTAATGAATATGCTAATCTGTGTAAACATATATGCTTGGCCCTTGATCATCTATATCTAGATCTAACACAAGATGGCATAGATTATAACATGTGGCAGAAAATTATTGATTTGAATGATCCTGATAATTATTTACAGTTTAATGGAAGTGGGCACTTATGTATTTATGTACGTGGATATGAGATACAAATGTACCAATGTAAGACTATCAGGGGCTCTAGTAGAGAAGTGCCTATTAATGAGGAAAATTTTAAAGACATTGTTAAATTTGTTGGTAATAATTGGAAGGAAATTGAAAAATATCTTTCCTCAGAGATTCGTGAAAGATTCCCTCGAGATGAAATACTTGAAGCCATGAGTATTGTGTATCCTCAATTTTGGAAAAATCGAGATAACCCAAGATTTTTCATGCTCAAGTAAAAATCTTGATCGAACAATTTTCGAAAACTGTAACAATCAATGAGTAGAAAATAGAAGGAATTTTAAATGAAGATAAGCTAAGAAAGCAATGTAAGGATTTTGTAGTAGCTATTAAGGACCAGTATAAATCCACGGGCAAGGACAAGGCCTTTGAACTGGGATCAATAAAAAGGGTTTGGAAAAACTTAGGTCAGAGTGAAATATTACGTGATAAGATATCAAAATATTTCAAACTTGTTAATTTATGTCAAACAATGATATTGGGGTCGGTGGAGGATGAGAGAATTTTCAGTACATTAGGGTTTTTGAAACCAAAGTTAAGAAACAAACTAGACAGAATTTGAAAAATTGCTTGAGGATGAAAGGAACTGCATATAATATCAAAAAATTTCCTTTTGATAGGGAACTCACAATTTGGAGGTCCACATGTGAAAGAAGAGGGACCGGTCTGTGCAACACTCCAATTCCAAAGGCTGGTACTGGTGGCACTGCCATGGGCAGTGAGACTGGGACATATGACATTGACGAAAATGACATAGTGAATGTTGAATTTGAGACATGGGCCGAAGAAGGTGAAGAGAAAACTCAGAATCAAGAGATTCAAGATGACTCTTTTACTCTATCTGATGTTGAACATCAGTTTCGGGACCCTGAATTCATTTGGGAAATGGAAGAGAATTAGCAGCTTTTAGGTATTTATACTGCACTACAAGATTCATGAATCAGTTTCCATTGTTCCATACTGTAGTTGATGATATTTTATATTGTATTGAATGAAAATTGAAATTGTGAATCATTGCACTTCATGATATTTTATTTAATATTGCACTTCATGAATCATATTCCAAAATTTAGTTGATGATATTTTATATTGTATTCCATGAAATTGTGATATTTTATATTTTATATTGTATTCCATGGTATTGAATTTGATATGTGTTTCTGCATCATTTTTAAAGAACAACACTTATCACTCAACTCATAAATTCCTATTGCATTTCCATTCACAAAATCTTTGATAAATAACTCAAAGAATATTAATCCATTCCTTGAACAGAAGTTAACAGTTCAACATCCACAACTTATAAGCTAACAGAATCTAACAGTTCAACATAAATAGCTTATAAAGACATCCACACAACTTAAACAATAAAAGCTTAAACTACCAAATCACCTAAATTATTCAAAGAACTCCTTACGCATCCATCACCATAAAATCTTTATTCACAGATAAACATTCCACAACAATGAAATTAACCAAAAATTTATCATTCCAATAATAGACAATCCACTAGCAAACTACTCAGCAAAAGCACAATAAATCCACATAGTACACACCATAACTCAAAGATTTTGCGTGCATGAACTTCACCATTGTCTTTCTATATTGAAATAATAGAAAAGCAATAAAAATAGTAGAGTTTTTTTTGTCTTGATAACAGTTCCTTGAAGACAACCGTTTTAGAAATTAAAATTAAAATTATTTGGAGTATCAAGAGAGCCAAATTAAAGAAAATAACATAAAAACTAAAAACTAAACAGCACTGACTCCTTCGCTTTCAATATTTTCCAGCTCCTTCTCCTTTAGTAATGCCTCTTGTGCCTTTAATCTTTGCCTGTATTCTCGGTACTTGGTGACAATTGTGGTGATGTTTTTGCTCCCTGGCGTTGTAGTAATCTGTAACTAGGTTCTCCATTTTCTCAAAGCCTTTTCAGAATCAAACAACATTTGAGATCTTCTCTCTTCTCCAAAATTATAAGCCTTCAGGTGGAGCTCCATTGCACTAAGTTTCAAGAAGGAATCCCATGTCACTGTAGCAGGATCAAATATTTTTTTATTGAATTTCTCTCTAAACTTCAGAGAGATCTCTCTTATATCTAGAATCCTTTCATCAAACTCATCAATAAATTTCTCTCCCAGAATATGAAAATATTTTCTAATTTCTTCCAACATTTCATAATATTTTTTAAGTGTGTTCTTAATTTCATTCACCATATTATCATATATATTCAATTTCCATTCTAATGAATCGGACCAAGAAGGTTCTAGCTCCTTAGGATTATTCAAAATTTTCTCATCAATTAATATCTTCGGATCCATAGAGTTCAATTCTTTCATTTCCCGAGAGAGCACATAGAGACTAGTTTGATCTTTTCTGACATCCTAAGGTTCTCCTACTAACTCCTTCCTCTTGTCAAGAACTTGAGTGTAAAACTACAAAGATTTATTTAGAAAGAAGATAGCCTCTTGAGATATTGTTTTGATCCCCTCACAAGCAGCTCTAGAATAGCTCAAATTATTTTTAATTTTCTCTATGGTGAGCACATCGATGCCCTCTACCCGAGGATGAGAAATTGAGGCTTCATTAGATGTAGGAGGAGTGGCCATGGAATAAATAAAGTTACTTAATGCAAGGACTTGAGATTGCAGTTTTATATTTTCTTTCCTCTGTTCTTTCACTCTTTTAATCAAGGTAATGACTAAATAATTGGCATGGTACTTATCAACTTCCAATGTTGGAGGCCCCATATCAACATGTGTGACTTTGTAGTCTTCCGCTATTATTTCATCTTCATTATATCCTTGACAGGGTCAACAATTTTTAACATTTGATTTCCAGAAGTAGCATCAGTCACCATCCTTGACATCCTCTTGGATTTCTTAGGTTTTGAAGAGCTTTGAAGTAAATTTTCAACTGTATCCACTCCAATTGTCATTGTAGGAGTATACTTTCTCTTCTTCTCCACTGATTTTTTCAGCCATCCTGGGGAAGCTACTACCAGACCAAAATCTTCTTTTCTAGTAATAGTTTATTTAGGAGCGGTAGGAGTGAAAGGTTATTACCAGGTGGAGAAGAGGGCATTTCAGAGTCTTCAGACATAGGAGGAAAGATATTATCTTTAGCGACCTATTTAAAGATAGCTTCAAAATTTGCAGCCACAAGTTTTTCTTGATTGGTATTCTTCTTAGGGGTAGGAGAAAGCACACTGTCTTGTTCATAGATGCTCAAGATCAACTTGACTATTTCTTGTGGCCTATCACCATCACTTTTGATTGATAATTTTCACTAGATGACCTAACAGAGGGTTTCCTCGATGACACACTTGCACCAGATGCTTGCGTAGACCCCTGTTCATTCTTTTGTGATGACTTCGGCTCCTAAACAGGACCAACGAATTTCCACCATTTCCCATCCAACCAATCCTAGGTTCTTTTAAGCACTGGGGCAACACGCACCCTCATATCTAAAATTTCACTTTGGTTCCAATCAACCCTAGGATGGGATTTATCAGGCAATTTTTCATATCTAGGATCTAAGATTGTTGAATCCTCAGCTACATTTTCAGGAATGTCAAATTGAAGACCGAAATCCTGTATCTATTTTAGCGTTAGCCTCATATAATCTCTTCTCAAAACTTCATTCTCATCGACACAATCTTCCTAGAAATCTTCGATAGATGGGTGATGTCGATATGAGCTCCCTCCATAGAGATTCTGCTTTAAAAAACCCTTACTGTCAAAATTAGCTCTCATAGACAAATTATGGAGGTTATATTCCTTGAGAAGTCCTTCAGCTCCCCTAGCCATCTGGTTTGTTTTGCACAAAAAAGAAGGGGTCTCCAATGGGAAGGCATACCCTCGTTTCCCCAAGTTCGTATTCTTAATATTAACCATTGCCATTTGTTGACAAACTTCCAGAAATATCATTAAATCTTCAGGATACCGAGGTAATTTAAATGGGGCTTTCTCAAAACCCCCTATTCTCAGATAGGAAAACTTATCAAATTGGATATAAAAACAACCATATTTTTATACAAGAGAAATGGATTTAGGGGAAAGGCGCATTTTTGGATTTCCATCTAGCTTCCTCACGACCTCCATTAAAAATGCATCATTAACACGACAAAATTCACCCATTCCAAATTTTTTAGTGAACTGAGGAAAGCATTTATACACAGGCATCTCAGAAGCCGGGGTTCTTTGCGGCTCCAACCCTGGCCAAAAGGACCTCTGACTACCTACAATGTAGGTCAGGAAAGAACACATACAAAAATTAGTAATCTTAAGGAAATTAATTAATTTCTCATTCAAATGGAAGCAAATAACTTCAGCCCAGTCAATGAAAATGTTCTCATCATAAACTATCAAGATAAATTGGTACATCCAATCCTCAAATAACTCAACTTGTACATTCCCAACAACGCAGTGCAATAAAGCAATAGAATTTGCAATTTCTCCCTTAAAATACAATCTTTTGAGTTTATTTGGTAGTTGCGACTTACCTCTCCTTTCAGTCTTCAGCTAGGTTTTGGCCATGGAGTTCTTACACCAGTCTTTATTCGCTTTAAAAAATTCACCTGCCACTGTGACAAACATGTCTTCTAGAGGTTCCCTTTTTGGAGTCCCCAGTGCTCGAGAAACAACTTCAGGAGAAATTTATGTAATTACAGTCTCGTCTACGGCTTTAATTTCCCATGTCTGCGGAATGTACCTTCTCGCACATGCACTTATCAGGTCCACACTCAACACAGCTTTCAGAAACCCTCCATTCTGAGCTATCCCACTTTCTAAGAGTTTTATATCCAAGGCAAACTTGTCGTCCCTCTCCAGGCGCGCCCAAAATTCCTCTAACTTAAAAGGTCTAAGCTTCATATCCCTTACGCCGACCATATGTTCACTCTGCATGAGTGCAAAATGAAAATTCGTGGAGAAAGAATGTTTGCACCTCAGAAGTACTGGGTTTGGCAAAGAATGAGAATGCAGGCTAAATGTATGAGTAAAAAGAATGTTTGCACTTGAGAAGTACTGGCCTTGCCAAAGAACGAGAATGCATGCTAGATGTCTGAGTAAAACTTTGCCACACACTTATGTCATTATTTTTGATAGGACATGCATTGAACACAACATTCAATTTCATTCCTTGAAAAGATAGCCTTGAAACATGCATTCTTTTGGAAATTCCTCAAAAGACAACTCTAGTTTAGTCCGTACATAAGTCCATAATGTTGCATGGTCCCTGAAACTAGGAACCTTAGAACCAAAGTCTGAAGTTTCAATTTTTTTGAAACCTCCGACCCACCGACTACAAAGATGACCAAGAAACTAGAAAGACTTGCAAGTTTGCAACTCAACAAAGTGAACCAACTCGGGAATTGAGAAGTTATGAAAATTTAGAACTCCGCGACAAGGTTATAAATTACAAATCTCTGAGGCGACTAAGGTTAGGAAAAGCACCAAAACCGCGACTAAGTGATAGTAACCACAACAAAGAGACTAACCAAAAATCTATCATTCGAATTCCAATAATAGATAATCCACTGGAAAACTACTCAGTAAACTCATAGATAATACACCGTAACTCAAAGGTTACGTATGCATGAACTTAAGTTACTCAACAAAGTGAATTATACATGAATTAGTAATGAAATCTGATCAATGATCTTTCATTAATCTTCTTTGTCATTATGCATTGATGTATGTTTTAATTCTAGATCTAGTTTAATGAGCCAGTTAAATTACCTTGATTAAAGCATGAATTCATCTAAATATTTAGTGGATCTGATAAGTAGTACTAGTCATGGAGATTGAGTATCAATGTGTTAATTGTAATTCAATTTAACTAAGATTATGGATGCCTGGAATTAAAGTCACCTTATAGTTCATATTTTAATTGTGTTAAAAGTAAAACTTGAACATGTACTAAGTGATTCATCACTCAACTCAATGCTTAATAACATATTAGCAATAGTCTTTGTAGCATATACAACAATGAACATCAACAATCGTTTGAAGTTTATCTAGTAGTTGAAACACTATCAGAATTTTTCTTCAAATGAAAAAATAAATAATACAGATGATTTATTATTTAACATCAACACATTACTGAAGTTTAAGTTGGAACAAAGGAAACTTTGCACAGAGCTGAGTTGGAACTTGGAAACCCATATTATCAAAAATCAAATCACTGCAACAACTTTTCTAGCAACTTCCACTGTTCAAGTGGTGGAATTGTCATTTGTTCTAACTGATGTTGTTTGACTTGAAGATTTGTCAACAATTCATGATTCAAATTGGAACCTGTCTTGCATTCTTCATTCAATTTTGCATTCAAGGTTAGCAATGGTTTGATGGAATCCAATTAGTTCACCACATTTGGGTTCTAAGGAAATTGGCCCAAATCAATCTTCATTGCATCCTCCATCTTCTTTCTGAAATTATTCTTTCCAATGAATCACTCATTTGTCTCAAAACCCTCTGGAAAACCAAGTTTTGTGAAGTTCCTTACCTTTTCATCCACCTTCTTCATCTTGGCTGCAACCAAATTCAAATATTCCTTTGTTTCACGCATTCTCAAACACTTTTCAATGATATATGACAACATCATTGATGTAGCAAGCCATTTAGTAATCCCTTTTGATTTCAAAACATTATCATTGGCTTTGTAGACTATTTGTTGAATTTCTTTTGTAGATTTCTCTAATGCCAGCACATATTTGTTGTCCACTAAATATTTGTTGAGCTTCTTATGATGTTGTCTGATAGCATCAATCAATTGAAACGTGTCACACAAATGATCAATCCTCTGCATTATTTCATCCTAGATCTTTTGTTTCATATGGCTCATTGTCTCTCCACAAAATGCAAATAACTTATTTTGACAAGTCTCAATTTCATTTTTTGCTTCCATCACCTTTGCCACCAATCTTTCATTTTTTTTTTCTCTCCTTCTCCAATTTTTGTTCCCACTGTGCATTTCCATTCGCAATGCTTAGTCTTAGTTTTTATGAGGTGGATTTTTCCTCATCATATTTCTTGTTGCTCTCATCTAGCCTTTTCTTTAGTTCATTCACTACAATCTCATTCTACTTATCCTCTTTGCTTGTTGATGCAGAGGCAAATTTTTTTATTCTTTTTTCTAATTCATTGCTCTTGTTATCTGTTGCTTTCCTCTTTGCTTTCTCATTTGCTAGGTCTACCTGTAACTTTTCAATTTGAGTCTACAACCTTTTTTTCTCTCTATCTTGCTTTAGCAATTATGTGTACACCAATTCATTGTTCTTCTTTGATACATTAATTTTGTTAGTATTTCTGAGTCTAGAAAAATCCAATTGAATATTGTTCACCTGGAATTCAAATCGAGCCATTTGATTTGCTGGTTTGTCTTGAACTATGGGAACAAGAAATGTGTACTCCATGATTTATTTATTTGTGTCAAATGTGGGTAATACCATGGTTGTGGAAGGATATAAAGTTACAGCAGATGCACTCTCCATCAATTGGTTCTTTTCTTTTTTATTCATGTTTGATTTCTTTTTAAACTCTTCAATGTAATCAAAACCTAGGGACACAGGAACAATGGAATGCTTGAATGGTGAAGGAATAGGAGTAGTAGTACTTGCAGTTGCTAATGATGTCACAACTAGACTAACTGGCACTAGGTGGGTGCCTGGAAATAAATCCTTTGTGGTGGATCCACTGGTAGTGTGACTTGGACCTGTCAAAATCCTTTGCCTCTTCTGTATGCCTTGATCACCTGGTGTTTCTGTGGTATATTGTATCGTTGTCTTCTTGTGTGTAGTTTGTTGTTGTAGCACATGTTGACCACTACTAGTACTACTACCCATACCATCACCACCAGAGGCAGTTTGAGTTGCACTAAGCTCTCCACCATAGGCATGTCCTAGTTGTGATTGTGTCTGACCATGAGGATGAGTATTTGAAGCTCTAACAAATTGTCTTGTATGCCCTAGGTCTACTTTTTCACCTCCAATCCCAAGGCCAGAAAAATCACTTGCTTTTCTATGCTCTACATCTATTATCGTCCAAGGTCCTTGTCTTTGGGATCCCAAAGGACCACCTTCATAACCCATTTTTTCAGCTATAGCTGCTCCAGTAGTATATGCTTCTTTTATGGCCTCACTTAAACCAAGTTTGAAATTGACATGGCTTCCTTCTTCCCTATCATCATGAGATTCATGATCACTTTCTTTATCTTCTTGTTCATTTGGATGCTCTATATTCCACAATTTGTTAAACTCATTGTCTTCTTCGTTATCTCCATACTCTGCAAGAGCTCTTGGTTCACCTAGCTCCTTCCTCATAGATCATAAGGCAATAATTTTTTATCGTGACCAATTTTTTTTGGTAACTTCCTTCTCTAGAGAACCTGGCATTTTTACCCTACTACATGGTTTAGTACTTTTTTGATAAAAATTGTTGTACCTCCTAATTGTCTTTCGATGTAATGCCATAATATATGCTAACAATTGCTCAAAATAAATACCATTCTCAGCAATACTTTTCTCTATTGCAATTTTGACCTCATCCCAAGAATCCTTGTTTCTCAAGTTTTCGAGCAATGGTTTTCTTTCATGTTGAATTCTACTTGCAACATTCTTATTGAGCACAATAATTGATTTAATGGTGTCACATGGATCATACTTCCAGTGACATATAGCATCAAAATAAAAAAAAATCAAAAGATTATGTGCCACACTAAATTCTTTTCTCTCGAATGTGATCCCTCCAAATGAAAAAGGTAAAGAAGGAAATAAGGTATTCTTTTGTTGACTGGTAAAGTGTAGTTCATCAATACTCTGCATCTGCCTTACATATTCCAAAGCAAAAACCCTTTTTGTCACATGTATTGGAAGTTTGTATGGCTGTACTCCCGATGCATAAAATCTTAGCACAGTATATTCTTCCATTAAGTACCAATCAGCCAATTGTATTTCTTTTCCTAGTTGAATGTAGTTTCTACATGACATAGGCAATCTAGGCATTGGAGTATTTGTAATTGCTTGATGCAATGGAGCCAAAAAGTAGTCTACAAAATGACTGTAGTTCCTTCAAGAATCATGCATCCTTATAATAGTGGTCCATTCATATACTGGAGCCATTTTCTTTTCCTCATGATTACTATAGGGCCGAATCTGAAGCTTGTTGGTTGAAACATTCCTTTGAATTTGAATAGAAAAAGATAGCACAAGTAGGTTGTGAACCTAAATGTCTTGGTGAAACCTCCTTTAATCATTAAAAATTGTTTATGCATGGATTCTACAATGTGCTCAATAAATTTATATTTGACATTTGGAACACCATAATGGATATTATACACCATTTCAAGGAGGCATGCACCCACTTCCAAATTGCTATCTAGTCTAAGGAAAATTCCTAGCATGGAAATAGTATCCTGAACCCATGGTTTAAAAATTTCCAAATCATAAGGAGGCTTATGATCACCTTTCAATTTGTTTCTATCCTGAACTATTCTATTTAAGAAATAATTTTTCTCCATTTCATCCATTGCTTCATAATCACTAGCAAGCTTTTCTAGGTCAATGTGGACATTTCCAAATTCTTTGGTTGTAAATGTAAACCCCAACACTTTTCCAAGTTCTTTTGCATTAATGGATAACAATTCTTCTTTGCTATCTTTATTAACAATTGCTCTTTTGTTATCATCATAATTTTGGGCATAGACCATGATAAATTCAAGGCAAGGGAAAACCTCATGTAACATCATGTGCCCTAATCCAGTTACCCACAATGCACTGATACTATTAGTATTAACTTGCATTTGATTTGAGGCTTTATTCTCAGATGAAAATCTAAGTTCTGAGGTATGCCTACCATAGGTTTCAGGATCATAAATATCATGGTATTCATCAATGAAACATGGGGTTTTAAGCAATTTTGCATAATGTATTTTTTTATCTGACATTGCTCTAGTGGTATTGTTGGTAGACATGCTTATACAATGTGAAACTGTGAATTCCCTATTAGTCCTTAATTTTTCTTAATTCTTAAGTCTCTTAGCCCTAAACCTAAACTTCAAAGTTTGAAAAAATAAGATTTTAAGAAACGTCAAACGATGAAACGTAGCCACAAGAATTTTTTCACTTATTTGACTTTTGATTCTTGGAAAGATTAATGCTGACAGTCGTGGAAACTAGGTTTCTAGAATGGCTTTGTCGGAAGTGGAACTGTGGAACCCAGAATAGGGTGGTGTTGCGGTGCGTTGCAATGAGCAAACTGAAGACTAAAATCTCCTCGTGTGCTAACCCTCTCACTTAAAAATAAAATCACTTAGCAGTATAAACTAAAAGTGCTTTTTTTAGTCTTGTATTGACAATAAATTCTAAAGAATCTAAATCATTGATCTTTGTAAATCTAACGGTTATAGGGTGATTCCAAACGTTTAGCTTCGCAACCCTAGCATTTCGTGCATTTCATTTCAGAATACAACTACAACCATACATCAAATGTTCATCGAACAGTTGAGTAATTTATGATATATATTATAAATAATAAACATGTGTTTTAAAGTTTTTTTCAACCTTTAATGTGCTAGAATTCACATCAATGCCTTTATAAAATGAATTACAATGTCACATTAATAGCACAGTAACACTTAACGTTGCAAAGGACTTAATAAAAGGAATTACAATGTCACATAATCACATTAATAGCACAACCATTTATTTTTATTACAACTGAATGACAATTGTCAATTTCACATCATTACATAGTACAAATACAAATGTAAGTGCAAGCGCCAAGCTTCTGCCATGGTCTCTGACTCTCTTTCATTTGAAAAAAATGCATGGAGGGGGGCCACCACCAATCATGGTTTTTGAAAAATATGCATGGGGAAAGGGGGGCTAATCAAACGGGGGAAATTGGAGCTGTTAAAGATACAAAAAGTACTTATCCCCTTTGAAAATTAGAGTCATGCAGAAGATGAGGGGTTGTAAAACTACTCCCATCTTCTACTTGTTGCTTCCATGCACTTGGAGAGCACTTATCTCCATCAGAGCTCCCCATCCTAGCTCAAAACCTGTATGAGAAGTTTGGTCAACCAAATCAAATTCTTTCCAGTTCCACCCATTCTGAACTTGAAGGAAATTGGTCTTTTACTCTGTAACTACATAACTACAGGAAGGAGAATTTAGAGTATCCCCAATAATACCAAATCATCTTCTTCCTGAATCCTTATTAACCCTACAAAATGAAAACCCTTATGACAATTCAAACATTGCACTTGAGAGTCAATAGTATAGCCTTTAGCCTTCAACAAATTATTTTAGTTGTGCTCACTATCCTTATTTATGGGCCAACAGTGCCGCCAATAGTGCCACTACCAGCCTGGTCCCTGTGTACACCTCACACGTGTCATGTGTGAGGTTGGGTTACTATAGTGATAATCATGATTCGCGCAAACCAAAAAACCAACTTAATCGATTCAAGTACTTAACTTTAGTATTTTTATTGCTTTATGTTTTACTTTTAAGTTTTAAATCTGCATGTAATTATTTCATAAATAGATAATTTCTTAAAGGAAAAAAATTTGATATGAATAGATTCATCAATTGCTTTTTTGTGCTTTTTAATAACACAATTGCTATGATTTCATCAATTGATTTTTAATATCACAACCAGTTATTTTATTGCAACTAAATGACAATGTCACATTATTACATAGTACAAATACTAATGTAAGTGCAAGCACCAAGCTTCTGCTGGACCGCTGGTGAAAACGTAAATGTAATACACGTTTGTCTGAAAATAATGGGACTTTCCGGGTCAACCATGGGCTCTGAAAATAAATGCATGGGACTTCCCAAATCAGCTAGTAGCTTTGAAAATGAATGCATGGAGAAAAGGGGGCCAATCAAACTGAGGAAATGGGAGCTGTGAAGATACAAAATGTACTTCTCCCCTTTGAAAATCAAAGTCATGCAGAAGATGAGGGGTTGTAAAATTGCTCCCATCTTTTACTTGCAGCTTCTATGCACTGGGAATAGCGGTTATGCCCATCAGAGCACCTCTCTTGGTTCAAAACCTGTCTGAGAAGTCGGGTGGACCAAATCAACTTCTTTCCAATTCCACCCATTCTAAACTTGAAGTCTGAACGAAATTGGTCATTGACTCTGTGACTACATAACTGCAGGCAGGAGAATTTAGAGTATCCCCAATAATGCCACATGATCTTCTTCCTGAATCCTTATTAACCCTACAAAATGAAAACCCTTACGACAATTCGAACATTGCACTCAATAGTAAGGCCTTTAGCTTTCAACGAATGATTTTAGTTGTGCTCACTAGTCACTATCCTTATTTAGTTATTTTGGGCCAACAGTGCCTCCAACAATGCCACTACCAGCCTAGTTCCTATGTACACCTCACACATGTCACGTGTGCACTGTGAGGTTATGTATATCGTATAATCATGATTCATAATGGTGATTCACGCAAACCAAAAAACCAACTTAATCGATTTGTGTAATAGTAACGTAAGCCTTACATGTACAATTAAAATGTTTAATTTGATTGATGTTTGGCTACACGCAAATTGTACCTCAAGCTGACAAGTGACAAGTTGTCAAAATCACTAGACTCCAGTGTCACTCGAATGATATGAATTATGAAAATTTGAAATCATTACAAATCTTGTTTCATTAAAGCTATGAATCATGAGCTATCCAATCAATCGCTTCAGATGTTCATATGGCATTAATCGCTGCGAGCAGTACGACTACCACACATTCTTCAAAAATATTGAGAATTTCAATTAAATGAAATGTAATACGCTGAGTCATTGAAAAGAGAGAAATGAGCCTTAATCTCAGCATGTGTCCGCATCTAACAATTCTAGTGTTATTATAGAGGTTTCAATTCGCAAGTCTACTGCTTCAGAGATTTACTTGCAGAATGCACCTACAATCGTCCATCAAAAATTCATCGAAAAATCATCGAATGGTTGTGGTCAGATTGATTTGCAACATCCTTTGTGTAAAACGTTCTTAAGTTTTTAGGCATTGGTCCTACGTTCTTCCTAACTAGTCCCTCTTTTAAAACAAACTTAATGCACGTGCATATTTCTGCCACTTAAGTTCTTCATTGCTCATTGCCAAAATCCAACTTGTCGGATTCATTACCACGATGATGACCCTTGATCTAGCCATGTGTCCACATCTAATGGTTCTAGTGTTATTCCAGAGGTTTCCATTCGCAAATTTAGTGCTTGAGAAATATACTTCCAGAATGCAACTACAGTCGTCCATCAAAAATTCGTCAAACAGTCTTGGTCCATAATGTCGCGTGGTCGCTAAAATTTGGAACCTTAAAACCAAAGTCTAAAGTTTCAAATATTTTGAAACTTCCGACCCACCAACTACAAAGACGACCAAGAAAGACTTGCAACTAAGTTACTAAGGTAGTAAGGTTAGGAAAAGTACCAAAACCTCGACTTTGGTGAATAAAGATAGGAAAGGTGACAAGCATGGTGCATTTATGGAGAAGGCTGGCGAAATGAGGTGTTATAATGACATTCACCTATCACCCTCGATGCTTCTTCGAGTTCGAGTATAAGGATAATAGGATTGTATCCTTTCGGCGGCGGGTGATAGGTTGGAAGCCAGTGAAACAAAAAAGCAATGGAGGCCAGTTTCACCATGACATCGTGGAGGAAGTTGGACCCCTTTGTGGGTAAAGCGTCTGTGTAGAGGTTGCGAGGTTTATTTCTCTACAAGGAAGAGCAGGTGGTGCAAGAGGTTCAAATAATGTTGGGGGATGGATTCAAAAAATTGACACATAGATTCAGAATGAATATGGATATCTATTCGTTGGTCATGGCTTGGGGCTTAGACTTAGAAGAACCGGTGAACGAGGTGAGGAGAGTAATGAAAACTCTGGTGCATAAAGAATTTTTAGTGGACATGGAAAGCATTCTGCAATAGGCGATACCAGGAGTAGGGTTGGTAAAAATAGAAGGAATGGATGGTGGGTGCCCAGAGCTTGCGGATTTAAATCACCTCTTTATCAGATGGCTAGAGGGTCGCACTAAAGATTGGTGGCGGGAAGGAGCCGAGCATGGGTGGAAAGCACTTAAAATATGTGCTGAGCTAATGGCATTAGAGGAAACAATATAAAATCTAAAAGAAGTTGCCAGAGGAGATGCACGAAAAGAAGGGATTGCGTTCGCAGAAGAAGCCAAAACTCTTAAAGTAGATACTGTCGCTGGAGATGGGCGAGTCTTCGAAGAAGAATGAGTAATAATGGTTAACATAAAGTGTAGTTTTATGTTTTGTTTTTAGCCTCTGCGTCAGAATTTCAGGGTTAAGCCTGGATTGGCTGTGAAATTGTAATCTTTCTGTGGCTTGGGTATAGGTCGTTACTCGTTTGGGTAGTACAAAGGCGTATCTGTTTAGGGAAGTTCTTATACTCTGGTTTTTGAGCTGGTTATTCAACTTTTTTGGTAGTTTTTGGATGTTGCTAAGTTTGTAGAATCTGTATCTTTTTCTTTATAATTAATAAAATAAACAAGTATCACCGATCAACTTTTTTGGTAGTTTTTGGATGTTGCGAACTATATAGAATCTATATCTTTTGCTTTATAATTAATAAAATGAAAAAGTATCACTAATAAAAAAAATGTTCTAAAATTTTTAAGCCTTGGTCCTACGTTCTTCCTAGGCGGTCCCTCTTTTAAAACAAACTTTATGCACATGCATATTTCTGCCGCTTAAGTTCTTCTATCGCTCATCGCCAAAATCCAACCCGTCGAGTTCATTACCACGATGATGACCCTTGATCTCACCACGCATCCGCATCTAATGGTTCTACTATTATTCTGAAGGTTTCAATTCGCAAATCTAGTGCTTGAGAGATATACTTCTAGAATGCAACTAAAGCCATCCATCAAAAATTCATCAAACGGTCATGGTTAGATTGATGTGCCACATCCTTTGTGTAAAACATTCTTAAGTTTTTAAGCCTTGGTCCTACGTTCTTTCTAGGCGGTCCCTCTTTTAAAACAAACTTAATGCACGTGCATATTTCTGCAACTTAAGTTCTTCTATCGCTCATCACCAAAATCCAACCCGTCGAATTAGTTACCACGATGATGACCCTTGATCTCGCCATGTGTCCACATCTAACGGTTCTAGTGTTATTCTGAAGGTTTCCATTTGCAAATCTAGTGCTTGAAAGATATACTTCCGGAATGCAAGTATAACCATCCATTGAAAATTCTTCGAACGGTAGTGGATTCGCCACTGAATTTGATTGGCCAATGAATTTTTTTATTAGTTTGATATTATGTTTAATTCACCAATGTTTTTTTCTTAATCATTTGAAAATATATTTAATTCGCCAATGAATTTTATTTTTTAGTTTGAAAAAAAAAATAATCGCCAACAAAATTATTTTTTCTAGTTTGAAAACAAGTTTAATTCGCCAATGGAAAAATTTTAGTGGTTTAAAAAAAAAATCATTTTTCCAGGATTTTCCACAGACTTCTAGCGATTACAAAAGATTCGCCAATGGGGATTTTCTTTTTCACGAAAAATGAAAAAATTTGCCTCTAAAATTAATATTTATTTCAGGAAGTATGAAAGATTCGCTAGGATTTTATAGCTTCTCCAAGGGGGGGTTTATTAAATTTTTCCCTGCCTCCCACCCTCTCCTACCCCCTCTCACCTTCTCCAACCCTCTCTCGCACCCTCTCCCACTCTCTCCCACAACCACTCCCACGCTCTCCCACTCTCTCTCACCCTTTTCCTCCCTTCTCCCACTCTCCCACACTCCCACACTCTCTCCCACTCTCTCCCACTCGCACCCTCTCTCCCACCCTCTCCCACTCTCTCCCTCCCTCCCTCCCTCCCACCCTCTCCCACCATCTCCCACCTCCCACTCCCTCTCTCCCACCCCTCTCTCCCACCCTCTCCCACTCTCCTCCCTATATCCCACTCCTCCTACACTCTCTCCCACTCTCTCCCACCCTCCCCCACTCTCCCACCCTCTCTCTCCCACTCTCTCCCCTCCCTCTCACACCCCTCCCACCATCTCCCACCCTCTCCCCACCCCTTCCACCTCCCTCTCTCACCCTCTATCCCACTCCTTTGTCCCACCTTCCCACTCTCTCCCTCCCTCCCTCTTCCCACCCTCTCCCACTCTTTCCCCTCCTCTATCTCCCCCACTCTCCCACTCTCTCCCACCCTCTCCCACTCTCCCTCCCACTCTCTCACCCCTCTCTCACTCTTTCCTCCCTCATTCCCACCTCCCACTCTCCCACACTCTCCCACCTCCTCCCTCCCTCTCTCCCACTCTCCCCCACTCCCTCCCCCCCCACTCCTCCTCCCACCCTCCCCCACTCTTCCCACCCCTCCCACTCTCCTCTTCCTCCCTCTCTCCCGCCTTCCTCCCACTTTGTTCCTCCCTCTCCCACCCTCTCCCACTCCCTCTCCCCACCTCCCACCCACTCTTCCACCCTCTCCCACTCCTCCCACCTCTACCTCCTCACCCTCACCCTCTCCTCGCCTCTCTCCCACTCTCTTCCTCCTCCCTCTTCCACCTTTTTTCCACCCCTCCCACTCTCTCCCACCCCTCCCTCCCACCTTATCTCCCACTCTCCCACACTCTCTCCCACTCTCTACTACCCTGTCCCACTCTCTCCCACCCTATCTCCCACTCTCCCACACTCTTTCCCACTCTCTCCCACCCTCTCTCCCACCCTCTCCCACTCTCTCCCACCCTCTCTCAATTCTCTCTCCCACCCTCCCTTTATCCGTCCCTCCCTACCTAGCTAAGTCCCTCCCACTCCAACCCCTTCTCTCCCACTCTCTCTCTCTTAAACTCTCACTTCCACCCCCTTTCCCTCTCTCTAGACTCTCTCTCTCCCTCTCTAGGGTCTCTCCCTCCCACCCCCTCTCTCTCTCCCCTCATGTCACTCCCTCTAGCAACCTACCCAGGTAACTCTCTCTCTCTCTCTCTCTCTCTCTCTCCCACTCTACCTAGATAAGTCCCTCTCACTCCACCCCCCTCTTTCTCTCCCTCTATCAGGTTGAACTCCCTCCCATACCTCTCTCTCTCTCAAGTCTCTCACTCACAATCCCTCTCTCTCCCATTCCTCCCCTCTCTCTCTCGTGACTCCCTCTCCCACCTATCTCTCAAGTCTCTCCCTCCCACCCTACCTAGCTAAGTCCCCCCACTCCAACCCCTTCTCTCCCACTTCCCTCTCTAGAACTCATCAGCCCCACCCCTCTTTCCTCTCTCTAGACTCTCTCTCCTCCCCATCCCACCCTACCTAGAAAACTCTCTCTTAAAATTCTCCCTCCCTCTAAAGACATACATAAATACATACAAGAATAATACATATGTACATACAATCCTACATCCATACAATATACATGCATTGATACATATAGGCATACATACATACATACATACAAGCATGCATACATACATACATACATGACACACCAACATGCATGTACATACAAACATACAAATATATCAACAAACATTCAATAGAGTGGCATTTAACATAAAGGAAGACATAATGTGAGCACGTTATAATGCGCTCACATTATGTCTTGCTTGACATGTATCTCGGATAAGCCAAAAAAATGTCAAAACTAGGAAATAATGCGAGCGTGTTATAATGCGCTCGCATTATATCTTTCTTTGGGAATCCTTGAGCCTTAGCATTGGTATTTGCCTTGGAATACCAACCCAAAGGCTTGGAGGGCATTCCCAACGACCATAGACGTGTTTTTAAAAATTCTACATTTTTTTACATAATCGGGTTCGTGCTCACCATCACGATTGCATCTGGTTCAATATTGACAAAATCAAACACATGGGTAATGTTAGGTTCTCTCTTAGCTATCCAACGATGTAATTTTTTTCACTTTTTGATGATGTTAAGCCTTTCATCGATAATTTATTTTGTCTGTATGTCTTTTTTTTGCCAAAAAGAAGTGTTTGGTGTTTTTTTCGTTATAAATTAACCGTTCATTGAAATTTCAAATAAATTACATTTTTAGAAACTAGACTCCATTCTACAATTTTATTTTATTTAAAAAATAATAATTACTTTCCAAAATTTGTAGGGGGAGCACGGCAAAAATTCTATTTTTTAGGAACTGCCCACTTAGAAAATTAGTAAAAAATCAAATATTCATTAAAAAATTATCAAAAAAATTGTGCATAACTAGATACTGTTAGCTAACTTCTAACCGTAGTTTTAAAAATACTACAAAAAAGTTCACCGTGCTAGGGTCGTATAAGAGTTGCTATGTTATATTTTTCTGACAAAAGCAACACCAATTTGTATACGTCCCTCTTTTGAACCCCTTAATCTCAACCATTTTCAAAATAAATTAGTAGTTTAGAAAGTAGACTCGGAGAACTTCGATCCTTGTTTTTGTTTCATCTCAAAATTTTGAGTATAACTATCCTCAAATTCACTTCTAAGGTCAATATTTCCCGGTTTCAGAAAAAAAGTGGCCACTTAAGCCCCCTTTTTGGGAACCATCTTGGTGCACTTACCCTATTGTTGTTAAATACTATTTTGTAAGAGAAACTATTGATGGAAGTGGAGTAGTAGCTCTTGAGCAAATTCATATGCAAGAAAATTATGGAGACATGTTTACAAAACCAATAGTAATAGAGAAGTTGAGGTGGAGTTTGGTTTTTCTTGGCTTACAAAAAAGATGAATGGGCATGGCTAGGTATCGAGTAAATTGTTGTAAAGTGGGGATTCTTATATTGTGACAACAATATAAGCAAATTGCATCTCATTTTTTCTTTAAAAAAAAAAAATGTTTCTTTAAGAGAAAATCTATTGTTTTCTTATCAGAAAAAAACTAGTTTTTTCTAAGTTTGACAATGATTATTATGTGGAAGATATTATACATATTTTTGTAGTCTTAAAAGAAAAAAATTAATTTGTAGTAGTAGTTGCTTGAAGATTGTAATTTTTCCTTTGAGCAAGAAAAATATTGGTGCCTTTGTCCAGTGGATATTTCCCTGACATATTTCTCAAGGTTTTACCGAAGAAAACCATGTCTTGTTGAATGTGATTCAACTATTCTATTTTATCTCTAATTTATGTTGCAATATTATATAATTCTATGTACTCACATTTTCTCAACAACAATCTATTCATTCATTATCCTCTTCCTAATGATAAAGTGTGATCCAAAATGTTTTGAAAAAAATATAGAGAAACATTGTTAATATTAAAATAACAAATAATTGTTATTACATCGCGGTTTTGTTGTTAGTGTCAGTTGGGAATAGAGTACAAAGAGCACAGTTAATAATTTAAATTATTGCACCGTCTATCAATTATTGTGTTAACGACAATTGGAAGTTTAGGGTGAGGCCCCATGGCGGTGGGGGAGGCTTCCAAATCTATTTTGAAGGAGCAAGGGGTCCTAGAAGCCAAAAAAACCTATAGCATTAATTAGAATCTTTTCCTCAACAATAGCAACCCCTACTTTTTAGCTCAAAAATTTAAGTGGATGCAAAAGGGGCGGGACTAGAAATTGCCCCACCAAAATTTTAAAATTTTCACTAATTAATTTTTTTATTATTTTATATTATTTAAGCTACTGCATTGAATATACAAAATAATAAAATTTATAAGACCATTTCCATAAATATAAGAACTTAAACTATGCTACAAAATTTATGAAACCACCCACTTTAAAATAATCCTAAAAAATATCTCCAAACTGATGAAGGCAAGGAACATTAAAGGGCCCCACAATGCCAAGAAAGCTTTGGATACGGTATACTGGATACGAGCCGCCTGATATAAGAGGACATAACATTCGGATACTGTACGCTTCATGATCTCCTTAAATGTATCATATACAATTGATTCTCCCTTCAAGAGAGGACATGGATGTATAAACGTTGTGGGTACCTCACAAATCTGAGAACATGGGCAATTACAGACCAGGGATTCCCTTCTTAAAAGTCCTTTTTCTGATAGTGTTTTCTTCACAGGGCAGATGTAAAAATGTTCTTACGGATCCTTCTTTCCACATAGAAGAAGCAACAATCCAACAAATCCAATCAGCGTTCAAGACAGGCAGGCTTACATCCACAAGCCTTGTGGAATTCTATCTCCACACCATTGAAAAACTCAATCCAGAACTCCATGCTGTGATCGAAGTGAATCCTGATGTTCTCCTGCTGGCTGAGAAAGCAGATGTAGAAAGGCACAAAGCAGGAGGATACATTGGTGGCCTTCACGGAATACCTGTACTGCTCAAAGACAACATTGCTTCCAAAGATAAGCTCAATACCACTGCAGGCTCATTCGCTCTTTTGGGTTCACAGGTCCCAAGAGATGCAGGTGTGGTATCCAAGCTGCGGGAGGCCGGTGCCATAATATTGGGCAAGGCCAGCTTAAGCGAATGGGCAGATTTCAGAGCATTCCACATGCCTAGTGGATGGAGTGCTAGAGGTGGTCAATGTAAGGTCTGTAACTTCAACCTGTGTTTAGAATCAGTAATTCGTTACTCTCTACCAGTGATTACTAGTTTATTGTAGTAGCTATTGATGGAGTGTGATATTCGCAGAATCCATATGTTTTGACTGCTGATCCCTGTGGATCAAGCACTGGATCAGCAGTGGGAGTGTCAGTAAACATGGTAGCAGTGTCATTAGGTACGGAAACATATGGCTCAATTCTTTGCCCATCTAGCTCTAACAGTGTTGTGGGAATAAAACCTACCGTTGGGCTAACAAGCAGGGCGGGAGTCATTCCCATCTCACACAACCAAGACACTGTGGGGTAAGTCTTCAGCTTTCTTAAATTATCATTACCCTGTGATAAATGAAGTCTTATTCAACTGGATTTGCATTTTGTTGCATTTTTGTGCATTATGGCGATTAAACTTTCTTTGGCTGAGCTGCAAGCCCTAAGGGATATCTATTCCACCAAGCAACCCTAACACACTGCACCCTGCCTTATCCATTTTGTACTTGTCCACAACTTGCATGGAACCTGGTGGACAGCATAACATGGCAACAACCATTCCACTATTGAATTGTTTTAAGTTCTGTAAGTAGATTCACACCGTAGGAGGTCTACAGAAAGTCAGAGGGTGCCTTTGTGAATAAATAACAAGGAAAGTGGACCTCTTGGCAAGATATCTTGCTTAAGACAGCATTTGTCGGCATATGGCAAATTCACTGCAGGAAAATTCACCACCAACAATTCACTGCGGGAAAATTCACCACCATGACAATTCACCGCTTGGCAGTTAATTTTTCTGATGGTGAATTGCTGGTGGCGGTGAATTTTCCTGCAGTGAATTGTTGATAGTGAATTTTCCGTTGGTGAATTGCTGACGGTGAATTTTCCTAGAGCTGCATTTGTCATTTTCAATGTGAACCCATATCTCAAAGTACACGTTTCTGAGCCCAAAATAAAATGTACTGTTGTTTACATGAAGCTAATGTTTTAGTAGAAACAAAAAAAAAAGCTCTAAGGTTCCTAACTTGAATTTATTGATAACAGACCTATTTGCAGAACTGTATCAGATGCTGTTTACCTGCTAGATGAGATCATTGGGTATGACATACATGATCACGAAGCCACAAAGAGTGCAGCTCAGTTTATTCCGAAAGGCGGGTATAAGCAATTTCTCAAGATTGATGGGTTACAGGGCAAGAGGTTAGGTATTGTGCGAAACCCAAAGTTATCGCCTGGGTCCACTAAAGCAGTATTATTTGAGAAGCATCTGGAAACTATGAGGTAACTTAAACATGCGCCCCTTGGTTGAGAACAGGTCTCCTCCAGTTGCAACACCTTATTGAAACAGCTGCATTAACACTAGGGAACCGCCAAGAGATTTAAAATAAACTTTGAATTAAATCTACAACAATAATGTATTCTATTATAGAGAAAATTATACGACCTAAGACTTTAGAAGTGTCTGATTTGCAGGAGGGAAGGCGCAGTTCTGGTGGAAAATCATATATTCAGTGATCTCTTAAATATATGCAATGATACGGAGCAAATAGTGGCAGAATACGATTTTAAACATGACCTAAATGTATACCTTTCCGAGCTCCTGCAATCTCCTGTTCGTACATTGGCTGATATCATCTCCTTCAATATCCAGCATGCTACCGAGGTAAAATGTCTCTTGCACATAAATTGTTTTCTGTATGGATTATTGCTATTGTCAAATGTTTCATGAAACTTAGCATACTTGTATTCTATTAGGAAGAGCTTTCAAGGTTTGGACAAGAGATTTTCCTCCGGGCTCAGAACACATCAGGCTTATATACGCAGCAATATAGAGAGGCCCTTAAGAGAAATCACATGCTGACGAAAAATGGAATCCATAAAGTTCTAGTAGCATACGAACTTGATGCCCTTGTGACCCTTGATGATGGAATTTATACGGTTCTAGGCATTGCAGGGTATCCTGGTATAAGTGTGCCTGCAGGTTACAGTAAAGCTGGTGTACCCTTTGGCATATATTTTGGAGGGGGAAGGGGTTCAGAACCTACTCTCATTGAGATTGCCTATGCTTTTGAACAAGTAACCAAGCTCAGGATGATTCCTTTATTTACGAGACAGAAAATTGTGAAAAGTTTCTCTGAGGAAGTGTTGGTGTAATGTCTTCCATTCATACAGGTAACCAAGCTTCATGGTTGCTACTGATGTCAAATAATTGTTATTACTGGTTCTGGTGCCCAAAAAGGTTTCGTATAAGGTGGTAATTGCAGACAGCTATTCATATCCGCATACAACTTGCAATGGATTGTGCCTGCATTATAGTAATTACTTAGGTTACTTGTTGGAATTGTAGTTGTGGAAATCAAGAATGCTTTTGGCTACTAGTGGACCGTGGAAACAACTTTTGATCAAAAGCATTCTTGATTTCACTAGTGGACAGTGGAAACATTACGTATCTTATCGTAGCTGTTACCTAGATTAATAGGCCAATACCAGTACTTAAAATGAAATATTAATTAGGTTTTATGTCCCTGAAAAAAGCATACAAAGGTGTCACCAAGAGGAAAAGGAAAATGGGGTATTAATCGATTTCCAGAGATAATGGGTATCTCAGACCAAAGATTAGAAGCATTTTCTGGTCAACAAATGTATTAACATTATGCAAATAATATTTTCTGTACTAGCCAGTACTTGGTGAGATTCAATTTTCCCCAAATTTTAAGCTAAAATCTGTTTGGCATATGAGCGCATTGACGAAATTATCTTGTCTGCATCTTCAAGGCCCTAAAGGCTTGGTCTACAATTGATGAAGAATGAGAAACGATGATTTATTGATCGAAAAATACTTCTGTAAAATAACTCTCTGAAATATTATTCCACATACTTATGAGACAAGACTACATGAATATTACCAAATGAAATGAAATATTGCATTGCATGCAAAGAAGTTGCACAGCATCATATCTAGCAACACTTACAGAGTAAATGAGAATATGAAGCAAATTCAAATTCATGACAATTTATTGCCATAACAAACTAGCAGGAGAATGTGTTTCTATAAGACTGAAGCCATGCTATTTTTAATTGCAGTTGTGTCAATTATGCTCGGCATGGCTGGAAAAGAAAATGTCTATTGTACAACCATAAGTATAAACTTGAATCTACTACACTCCTACAAGTTCTCTCTCTAGGAGTGGAGTTGCTTTGTTCCCTCTCCCTGCATACTCCTATAGACTAGAAGCCTCTTTGCATCTTCAAGCTCAACTCACAAATGCCAAGGCCAATGCCTTCATGCAAATTCCAAGTCACTTTGCAAATGTACACACGTTTAAAGTGTAGTTAACTATGCACCTGCAAATGGAATAAACCTGATTTACAGCCAAGCAACTATTTCATGCCCTCAATGATGACCTGAGGAAAGGAAAAGATATTTTGGGTAGGTACATGGCCATATATGCATCGTATGACAAACCAGATATAATGTTACATATTTATATAATTAAGATTCATACCTGCACTAATAACACTAAGAATTTCTAAGGGAGACTAGTTCCCCTACATTTTTAAAGCGGAGATGTTTGTGCCTGGCACAGATACACTTAAGAGAATTTTCAACTAACATTCCCTCTGTATATTTCGAGAATCAGATTAGAATCTTTAAGGTTAGATCTATGAAAGTTCATTTTACAGTCAACACAGTAACTTGCTGAAGCAATAAATCCATTCTAGAGCACTGTTGCCATCCGGCATCCACTCTCCTGACAACAGCCATTCCATGCACGACACCATGGCACATTTTGACAGACCAATGCAGGTTCAAACACAATTTTATCGGCAAGTGCTTTGGGATTTTGAACTGCTATTCCTAGTCCCGTCTAAAAGGTGAAGCAATACTTCCAGACTACATCTCCAGGTCCAGATAAGCTTTCCTTTGAAATGTTGGCTAGACAGTCTTCTATTTAAAAGAATAAACCACAAAACAAAGAAGACCTACACACTAAAAATAAAGAGGACTCTTATGCTAATACCGTACTGTCTTGATATAAAAGGGCTTATTAAAATTCAGTTACCTTCCATTTAGCTTATCTACAAACAAAGTATGTTGGAAACCGTCAACAATTCACCGATGAAAAATTCACCGTCAACAATTCACTGCGATAAAATTCACCACCACCAGCAATTCACCGCCATAGAAAAATTAACCGCCAAAAATTCATACAATTAATTTTTCGTGCGGTGAATTGTTGGCCATAAATTTTCCATCAATGAATTGATGGCAGTGAATATATAGTTGCTAAAAGATGAAATAAATAAGATCTTCAATGCTATTACAGCAAAATATTCAAAAACATAACTGAAAAAACCTGTTAGAATTCCTCACAGTCAATGACAAATAAATTTTGGTTCTACATGAACACAGTCAGCCTTAAACTGGTACCCTGCTGGCATTAGAAAGAAAATCCTGCTGGCATTAGAAAGAAAATCATGAATGTCAAAAATAAGAATCAACTCGCCTTTACAAACCAGTGAAACTGGTAGATGTTATCACCCAAAGACTTTTGTCATGCCCCTGCCAAGATCACAGCCTTTAATGCAGTGCAAGATCACAGCCCTTTTAATTTATAACTGGGGCGATTTAATTGAAGGTGGCGCCAAAGAAATGTTAGCAGTCCTATAAAGGAAATAACTTATCATGGGCAGGATCCCTAAAAAGAAAGCATTTAATTAAAATTAAATTGTAACTCTATCAAATGGCAGTGATTAATTATGAAAGGTTGTAACTCTTGCAAAGGCCAATTTGTCAAATAAGGTATAAAAGGGAGATCATTTCATTTGAGAATGAGATCATTCAAGGAACAAAATCATCAATTCATCAAGGAATATATATCAATCAATCAATTTGGAAAAAAATATTATTCTCAAAAGGTAATAAAGAAGGGTGGTGACTCCTTCGAGAAATTGATATAAAGGCCAAATCAATTTATTGACAAGCAAGGAAGGAATCAATCAATGAAGATTCATTCAATCATAAAATTATTCAAGCATCATTCAAACATTAACTTGTCAATCCATTAAGAAATATCAATCAGCAAAAGCAATCAGCAATAATCTAGCAAATTCATCAAGCAATCAATTTTGAATTTGAAGAAGTGTCTTGCAAATAGGAAGGACGAAACTCCTTCCAAATTCACGAGAAGATAAGGATGAAAGCCCTTATTATTCTTATCAAGTTTGGATGAAAACCCAAATCTTGGTCAAGGAGGACGAAAATCCTCCAAGGTGGACTAAGAGTTGGAAGGACGAAAACCCTTTCATGCTCTTGGCAAGTTAAGGATAAAAACCCTTGATATTGCCACTATTGAGTTAGGGACGAAAACCTCTAATTCAATGGATTTGTAAGTATTTCCAAAGAATTCATGATATGATTGATTTTGAGAATTGTGCTATGATTTATTGATTTGAACATTATAATAAATTCATAATTTTGACAAAGCCATTATCATTTTGATGTCACCTCTAAAGTAGATTTACAAGAGGAAATCTTAAAGGAGAATTATAGCAGAAAATCAAGATAAGTTCTATTTTTTGGATTATTCACATAATTATAAAGTTGAATATTATAATAAAATGTCATCACTTTAGATAAAATTATATTTATAAATATAATGCATTTATCATTATAAGTTGGAAATATGGTTTTAGGGCAAAAATTAGAAATGTTCTAAAAAGGGACATTACACATGGTATCAAAGCATTGATCTTGGCAACCTATGGGTTATAGATAAAAATGACGGATGCATTCTATTCAAAGACATTTGAAATTCTACAAAAATAAGATGACATGGATTCTATTCAAGAATCATTATACAAACTTGAGGCCCCAAAATTATTGGCAAATACCAAAGGTTGTCAAAAGATTTCAAAGATGGCATTCCCTTTGATGAGTAATTGGAGGTACTCGGATTCCATTATCCCAACAAAAGAAATCTATATGAATACATAAGAAAAAGGGTTAAGGAAGAAATCAAGTAGAAAACTCCAAAACAATCATTAATGACAGCAAAAGAGAAATCATAATTAGAACCACAAGATTTGCTAAACCAAAGAAAGAAGTGGAGTTGATACTATGTGTTGAAGATGTATCCATAATTACAAATGATGTCCAAATTTCAAGATTATCAAGAAAACTCCATGATGATACACACCAACTATATGGATGTTGACCAAGGGACATTTGAACTCCCTTGTTCAAAGATCAATGAGCTTGTGTTGACGGGTTAGCTTGTAATCATGAAGAGGAGACTTTTGGTTTGCACATGACGAATCTAGGAGAGGCCAACATGGACACCATAGGGCAATGAATGCATTCACCAAT
Organism: Sequoia sempervirens; assembly: GCA_007258455.2. Lineage (NCBI taxonomy): Eukaryota > Viridiplantae > Streptophyta > Pinopsida > Cupressales > Cupressaceae > Sequoia > Sequoia sempervirens. The sequence goes on along the minus strand of VDFB02270651.1, from coordinate 540,668,684 downwards.
TTGTCACTTCATTACACCTGAGGAACAAATGGAGATAGTTACCTTGAGGTATTTGAAGCTTGATGAAGAGGAGCATTCTACTCATTCCTACAAGTACAATTCAAAGCATGAAAAGACAATAATAGTGTGGATTACTTTTCATTATATCATTTCAACATTTTTTTCATCATGAAAAGTACCTTAAGCATGAAGAAAAGGTGAAAGATATAACTTGTAGTAAAGGACACCTAGATCCTTTTACTCAAATGCAAAATTGGCTTTGTACAAAGTGGGATCTTGATATTCACAACACTCCCATAATTCGTCATGATGAAGGATGCAAATTTTTTTTATCATTTTGGATTTCAATAATGGTAATCAATAGTTTGTATTCAGTGCCCAAGATCTTTGTGGTAATGAAATCAGAGAAAACTTATCTTAAATTACAGACCTTGCAAATTTCCAACTCTTGGTTATGTTGTTGAGAGTTATTGGGATTACTCATTTTCAAATTAAAGGCAAAAACATGTCTCGGTTTAGGTTTTGCAACTTGTGATAATATCAGAGTAGCACAACGGAAGTTGAATTGTGAAATAAATCTTCATTAAAAAATCAATTCCCAAGAAAGTTAGAAGTTGCAAAGACAAAGCCATTAGCAAAGTTAGGAATGACTAAAGAATTTTTGCAAAGCAAAAAGAGAAGTCAAGTGAAACTATTGAAGACGGAAAAGACAAAGTTGTTCAATGAGACTTAACAACAAATAGCCACATGTCCATGAGGGGGCTAGCCTAGTGGGCACTTTGGTGGGATGAAACCCCACTCTTAACACCAATGAGTGTCATTCACCATCAGTTTAGGCTTTTGGTATAGTGGTTTCTTTGCTTGATAAGGCTTGAAAGAATGTAATTTTATGTCATGCATCTTATAAAGAATATTATAAGGAGTTCTTGCACGAGTCATTTCCTATTGAGTGTCATCTTGAACACTCTCTACATCATCATTCCAATTTAAAAATTGCTTGACATTTAACAAACTTGGGAAGGTTAGACTATCATACCCCCACCAAGATCGCATCCTTTAATGCAGTGCAAGATTGCAACCCTTTTAATTTATAACTAGGGTGATTTAATTGAAGGTGGTGTCAAAGAAACACTAGAGATCTTATAAAGGAAATAACTTATCATGGGCAGTGATCCCTTAAAAGAAAATAATTTAATTAAAATTAAATTGTAACTCTATCAAATGGCAGCAATTAACTGTGAAAGGTTGTAACTCTTGCAAAGGCTAATGTGGTGAAGAGTTGTGATTCCCTCAAACATAAGGTATAAAAGGGAACTCATTTCATTTGAGAAGGACATCATTCAAGGAACAAAATCATCAATTCATCAAGGAATATACATCAATCAATCAATTTTAGAAATAAATTATTATTCTCAAAAGGTAGCAATGAAGGGTGGCGACTCCTTCAAAAAATGGATATAAAGGGAAAATCAATTTATTGACAAGCAAGGAAGGAATCAATCAATGAAGATTCGTTCAAGCATCATTCAAACATTAACTTGTCAATCCATTAAGAAATATCAATCAACAAAAGCAATCAACAATAATCTAGAAAATTCATCAAGCAATCAATTTTGAATTTGAGGAAGTGTCTTCCAAATAGGAAGGATGAAACCCCTTCCAAGTTCACGAGAGAATATGGATGAAAACCCTTATTTTTCTTACCAAGTTTGGATGAAAACCCAAATCTTGGTCAAGGAGGATGAAAACCCTCCAAGGTGAACTAAGAGTTGGAAGGACGAAAACCCCTTCATGCTCTTGGAAAGTTAAGGATGAAAACCCTTGATATTGCCATTGTTGAGTTAGGGACGAAAACCTCTAATTCAACAGATTTGTAAGTATTTCCAAAGAATTCATGATATGATTGATTTTGAGAATTGTGTTATGATTTATTGATCTAAATATTATAATAAATTTATAATATTGACAAGCCATTATCATTTTGATTTCACCTTCAAAGTAGATTTACAAGAGGAAATCATCAAGGAGAGTTATAGCAAAAAATCAAGATAAGTTCTATTTTTTGAATTATTCATAGAATTATAAAGTTGAAAATTATAATAAAATTTCATCATTTCAGATAAATTATATTTATAAATTATATAATACATTTATCATTCTAAGTTGAAATTATGTTTTTAGGGAAAAAAATAGAAATGTTCTAAAAAGGGACATTACAACTTTGCAATTACGAAGTATTTCTTGTAGGGTATGCAATTCAAATGAAATAGAAGATTTAATAGATATTTTATCAACTTTGTGCACTTTACAATAATATTTGGCTCAATTACAAAAAAATTTGCAATCATAAATTAAGTGCATGAAATTTCAAATCAAAATAAGCAAACATAACTTGGATCTAATTTCACATCAATCTTAACTCACAAAATGAACTCTGAAATAGATCAAAGACTTCATGGTGGAAGTATAACATACTTCAAAGGAAACATTTGATTGAGGTGCAGGTGTCAAAGATGAAAAATTGGAGAAAATGAAGGTTTCCACAAGTGTGTGCCCATCGGTTTAGCCAACTGCATGCCAAAGATTCAAACCTTCCAACACAATTGCAACAAGAAAGCAACAATTTTGTGAAGCAAGTGGCGATTTCATCACAAACCCAAAAATGGGCCATGACCAATTTAGCTAAGTGACACTATTGAAACTACCAAGGAATTTTTTTCAAGCATGCAATAGTTTTTTCACACCTAGAAATGGTCTACAACACCCAAAAATGCTTCAAATTCCTCTACCCTTCAACTACTGGAAACTTTTGAGGTTGTTGAAGGGTTTGTATGAGTCTATTTAATAGTTGTAAGAATTCAAAGAGTCATAAATGAAAGAATTAGAAGTGAATCCCAAAAGGATTCATAGTTCCTAATAGAATGTAAAAGGCTAATAAAAAATGGAAGAGAGTGAGTCTACAAGGCATTGGTACTCCAAATTGTACCCTATAGCTCTAGATAACACACCTTCAAATCTCAACCTAGGGAACAAGGCCAATTCAAACAAACTAGGTGAGGATCATGATCAACAAGTGATTTGGGTCAATTGAAAAGAGTGAGAAACTCTTCTACACTTCTGGCTCTAGTATACAATGGAAGGTAATCATAAAGATCTATTAAAATAATGTTTATTATTTATTTATTAATGCTCAATATTGTAAATTATTGTAATTTAGTGATAAGATCATCTCTGATCTTATCTGGAGTTTCTTTTTAGAAACTTCCCATTTTTGTAAATTTTGTAAATTATTTATTGAGCACATTGCTTAGTGTAAATACATCAAATATTTTACCAATTACTTGCGTAATATGGTATTAGAGCCAACAAGCTCAAAATTGAATTTTTAATTCATAAAAATCTCTCAAGATTTTTTTGTTCTCTTTGAATTAAAAATTCGATAAAATCTTCTTTGAAATTCTTTTGAAGATTTTTGTGAGTGCTAAATTTTGAAAAAAAAATTGGTTCCTCAAGAAAAAATTCGAGGGTTTTTGATTTGTAATCTTTGTGGATTTGAATGTGAGAATTTTCGTGTTCTTTTTCAGCTAGGCACATGCTTTTTTTCTGCAATCCCACATCATGCCCTAGATTCATGATTTATGGTTGCAACTTTCTACTTTGGAGATGCATTCTTTGTAAATTCCTGTGCACGAATTTTTTGCAATCTTTTATCCATGATTTGTGTTCAATCTGAGAACTCTTTTTGAGTCTTCTTTTGGCATTTTGAAGTTTTACAGACTTCTTTGGTGGCTATGTCTGGGCACAATTTCTTTTTCTTTTTTTAGCTCTTTGGTCACAGATTTTTTACTAGTTTCAGGCCGTGATTTTCTACAAATCTTGCCTGCATTTTAGTTTTGTGTCTTCTGACGGCTCATTTCTAGAATCTCGAGCTATTTTTTGCAATTTCTGAAGCATTCATGGCTGCCTAGGGCCTCTGGAAAATTTTCCTAGAATTTTGACCAGTTATTCCAAGTTAGAAAAAAAATTGATTGCAGATTCTTGGTGGGTTTTTCGAGATCTCAACTAGGTTGGTCTTTGATTTTTCTGGGTGCATCATTTTTTGTCTCAAATTTTGTGCCAACAGATTTGCATTATTTTTCATGCCTGAACCTACCTTAGTGTATTGAAACTCGTGCCTCAAGTTTTGTGCATCAGCCTCTTCTCAGTACCCCATTTTTTGTGTCTCGAAAAATGTGAAGATGGCTAGTTTAAATAACATTATGTTGGAGGGCGGTCAGAGATTCAACGACAAGAATTATAACACTTGGAAGCAGCAGATCATGACCATTTTTTAATACTGCTACCTTGATCAGATGGTCGTTGGCAATGCTAGTCATCCCACAATGGCGGGTAAGGATCAAGAGAAGTTTGATAAATAGAATTGTGAAGCGGTGATGCTTATTAAGCTCTCGATCACTGATGATCAACTCCCTCAGATTCTGCCTGGAAAATCAACAAAGGAGATTTTGGATCATTTGAAGGGTTTTCATGAAACTTCAGACAAAAATCATGCATTTTTCTTGAAGAATATGTCATTTTCTATCATGATGGATGAGAAGAAAACTCTACAAGCGCACCTGAACAAAATCCAGGAGATCAGAGATCAACTGGAGGTGATTGGTCAGAAAATGGAGGAGGAAGACATGGTCGTGATCACTTTGAAGAGCCTACCTAAGTCCTATGAACACTTCATAGAGACTCTCAACATTACGTCTGCTAATGTTGACCTTAAGTTTCCAGAACGTTGCACTATCCTCTTGCAGCAGGATTGCTGGAAACAACATTTTAGTAGCAGTGCATCCTCATCCTCCATGTAGCAAGCCTTTGCAGCTAAAACCCAACCCAAGCACAAAGGGAAAGGTTAGCCTTCGCAGCAGAAAGGCTCTAGTCAAACCCCAACCAGCCCTAAGAAGAAAAATATTCATTGCAACTATTGCCACAAATATGGCCACATAAAGAAGGATTGTCATGCACGTTTGGCTTCTGAACAAAAGTAGGGAGGGTCTCGGTAGAAAGTGAATGTCCCCGAGCACTCCGAGCAAAATGAATCTTCCTTTTATGCACTCATGGAAAAAAGGTATGCAAACCATGTCAAATCCTTTGCTTGGTACATTGATTTTGGTGCCTCGCGTCATTTCACCCATCAACGTGACTGGTTCATAGACATTTCCCGTTGCACTGACTCAGTGATTTTTGGAGGAGGCGAAGAATACAAAGTTGTCAATATAGGCACTGTCTAGGTTCAGTCTGGCAGGAGGAATCTCATATTCCTCAACGTATATTATGTACCCGATATGGAGCTCAACCTTCTCTCAGTTAGTCAAATAATGTGGCATTCTCCTTAGATGGATGTGGTCTTCAGCTCGCACAAATGTTCTATTGTAGATTAGGAGACTCACACAATTGTGGCCATTGGTATAGAGGATTATGGCCTCTACAGGCTTGTAGACACAGAAGATTCTTTGGAGTTAGCCATGGCAACTAGGAATTCAGCTGTCACTAGTCTTTGGCACTAGCAGTATGGGAACTTGAATGTCCACTATCTCTCTCAGCTTGCTCGAGAGGAACTTGTAGTTGGCTTACCTAACATTTAGACTCAACATCAGGACGTTTGTGGTGCTTGTCAGGCCGAGAAGCAGCATTGGACACCGTTCATAGATGGCGACTCTTGGCGAGCTTCTAAGGTACTTCAATTAGTTCATGTTGATATTTGTGGGCCTATGTCTACTCCCTCTATAACTGGTTGCAAGTACTTTCTACTTTTTGTTGATGATTTTAGTAGAAAAATGTGGGTGTACTTTCTTAAGTAGAAATCAGAAGTCTTTAATGTATTTCAGAAGTTTAAGGCCTTGGTAGAAAAAGAGTCCAATTCTTGCATAATAACTCTTAGGTCAGATAATGGGGGGAATTTTGTTTTAGTGCATTCTCCAACTTCTGTGATACACATGGGATTAAAAAATAGTTAACCACTCCCTACACTCCTCGGCAAAATGGTGTTGTAGAGTAGTGCAATGGTACGATTGTTGAGATGGCTCGCTCCATGTTGCAACACAAGAGTGTTCCTACCAAGTTTTGGGCAGAAGCAGTAAATACTGTAGTCTATCTCCTTAATAGGTCACCCACTGATGTCATTAAGGGGAAGAATCCTGAGGAAGCTTGGACTGGTCATAAAACCAAGATCAGTCATTTGAAAGTCTTCGACTCTCTAGCATATGTTTGGATTCTAGATGCCAAGAGCTCTAAGTTGGATTCCAAGAGCCATAAATTGATGTTCATAGGGTACAGTGACAACCACAAGGCTTACCGACTGATTGATATAGACACTTATCATCTTATCTTCAGTCAAGATGTTGTCTTTGATGAAGAATGAGGACCATTTCATATGTCCTCACCTATTCAGCATTCAGAGGATCGACTCTTGAAGGCTTCTGATTTGGGTATCCGACTTCCGTTAGGTTCACTTGATGGGAGGGATGATGAAGAGTCAGTCTTTGATGATGCTCAACCTAATTTTCCTCTAGATGATAATGAAAATCCCCCTGCTGAACCTATTCCAAATCCACAACCAGTACTAGCTCCTCCTGTTACATATGATGTCGATACTTCTACTCTCCGACCAAATAGTGGCTTAAGATGATCAGTGATCTTTGCTAGGATGAGCTCATTGAGGGTAGATCATCCAGAAACAAGAGAAAATAGCAGTCTACAGTGAATTTTTCTCTCATGGCCAACATACATAGTGTTTATGAGCCTCAGACATATTCAGAGGCTAAAGGAATTCCTGAGTGGGAAAAGGTGATGGAATTTGAATACCAGAGTCTTAAGAAAAATCACACTTGGGTTCTTCTGATCTTCCTCTAGGGAAGAAGCCCATTAGCTGCAAATGGGTGTACAAGGTGAAATACAAAGCTGACGGAACCCTTGACAAGTACAAAGCTCGTCTAGTTGCACGGGGGTTCTCACATAAAGAAGGCATTGACTATGAGGATACCTTTGCTCCTACAACCAAAATGAGTACCATATGGTTCATCCTTGCCTTAGCAGCCTAGTTTGGATGGAAATTCCATCAGATGGACGTCAAGAGTTCTTTCCTCAATGGTGAGTTGAAGGAAGAGGTCTACATGATGTAGCCTCTAGGTTTCAAAGTTGTTGATCAAGAATAGAAGGTGTGTAGATTGGTCAAAGCACTCTATGGCCTGAAGCAGGCTCCTCGGGCTTGGTACATCAAGATTGATAAGTACCTCGCAAAACATGGCTTTCAAAGGAGTCCATCTAACTCTAACCTATATGTCAAACAAACTAGTAGTGATATACTTCTTTTTGTTGTCTATGTGGATGACCTGATCATTACTGGCAGCTTGACACATTTGATCGATGAGATCAAACATGATTTGTGCAACACTTTTGACATGAAAGATTTGGGACTTTTGCATTATTGTTTAGGTGTTGAGGTTTGGCAGACTGGGAGTATTATATTCATCTCTCAGTCCAAGTATGCTCGCAGTCTTCTGGATAAGTTTCGAATGCAGGATTGCAAACCTACCTCCACACCCATGGAAAAAGGGCTTAAGTTGTCAGCTAAGTCAGATTCACCTGTGGTAGATGAATCATTGTTCAGGTAACTAGTGGGAAGCCTCATCTGTCTCACTGCCACTAGACCTGACCTTAGTTTTGTAGTGATCTACATATCACGCTTCATGACAGCCCCCAAGGTTGATCATTGGGTAGCAGCGAAGCGTGTGCTGCATTATGTGAAGGTAACTTATGACTATGGACTCTTGTACACTCGAAGTCACGATCCTCAACTCAGTAGTTTCATAGACTCATATTGGGCAGGTTCAATTGATGATAGGAAATCAACATCTGGGTATGTGTTTAGTTTGGGATCTGGTGCAGTCACATGGACTAGTAAGAAGTAGCAGGCAATGGCTTTCTTCTCAATAGAAGCAGAGTATTGGGGAGCAATAAAAGTAGCATGTGAGGCAGTTTGGCTTCATCAGATGCTTGCGGATATGCAAATATCTCAAGCAGGTCCAACTCCCTTATTCTGTGATAATTAGAGGGTTCTCAAACTTACCAAGAATCTGGTCTTCCATGAAAGAACCAAGCATGTGGAAACTCATTGTCATTTCATTCAAAAGCTGGTTGAAGATAGATTAGTTCAGTTGTTGTATGTTTCGACAGAGGAGCAGACAACAGACATTCTCACCAAGTTGCTCAGTCCAGATAAGTTTGTAAAATTCAGGGGGCATCTTGGTGTAGTTGACAAATTGAGCATTAAGGGAGGGTATTAAAATAATGTTTATTATTTATTTATTAATGCTCAATATTGTAAATTATTGTAATTTAGTGATAAGATTTTCTTTGATCTTATCTGGAGTTTTAAATCCAGTTTAGAAACTTTCCATTTTTGTAAATTTTGTAAACTATTTATTGAGCACATTGCTCAGTGTAAATACATCAAATATTTTACCAATTACTTGTGTAATAAGATCTTATAGGAAAATTAAAGAAAACTAAAAATACATGGTCACATTCACCCGTTATTTTTGTCACTAAACACCCCTTATATTGGCTTACTAATATTTTAGACCAAAGAGATATTAACAACAAATTACTATCAAGTTACACATGCAACTACAAATGCAAAAGAAAATAAAATTTATATTCTCAAATATAAAGTCATTTACAACTGAATTTTTCATGTGTAATCTTGAAACCCAAACTATGCAAAACTCTTTAAAGATAACTAACAAGTGCAGGATCTCAAAAGATTTGGAAAATGTAAATATCAATGAGTTTATGCAAAATAGTAGGACATAAATTACAATAATCTACAAAAGTCAAAAGGATGTATTCATTGTAAAGAATGATCAATTGCCAATAGAGGATCATGTCTTGATCTATTAGTGAAAAATTCAGGACCTAAAGAAATGAGAAAGCATATTTTTAAATCCAAGATTAAGAGCTAAATAGTAAATACAAATCAACTTGTAATGTTCCATTTAATTTCTAAATGTCTACAGCCTATGTTTCAAAAGAAATCAATAAAGATAATTAATATTACAAGGAATGTATATAAGGAAGGTAGATCTAGAATGAAAGGAAAAATAATTATTAAGACTGATTACAAGTAATAGAAAACATCACTAGCAAATTAACTTATTCAAAATTAAATTATTATTCTCCAAATGCAACAATGAAGAGTTGTAACTATTGAGGTGAAGAAGTGTGACTCCCTCAAACTTGAGATATAAAAAGGGAGAGAATTTCATTTGAGAAGGACATCCATAACATCATTCAATAGTTCATTTGAGAATATAACCTTATGTGACTTTGCAAGTAAATTAAATTATGTTCTCAAGAGTGGTGATGATGTGAGAAAGGATGTGACTCTTAATGTGACAGGATGTGACTCTTAATGTGAAAGGTTGTGACTCTTTAAAATGTGAAGGTTTGTGACTCCCTCTATAATAAGATATAAAATGGAGATCATTTCCTTGTGGAGAAACCATCAAGGAAGGAGATTGGAAAAAAAATGAAATGTAAGATATATATTGGAAAAAAACATTGTTTTCAGCAAGAATATTATTGAGAAGCAAGTTTTAGAATATAAATTAGGAATAACAATATATATATATATATGAATGCGTACGTATGTGTGTGTATTATAATTGTATAATTTGTTGGATGTTGTGGACGTGTTGCTGATATGTGGTTGTCATTGATGTTAACACTATTAGCATTTGGTGTACTAGAGGCTGTATATGTCAAGGATGTTGAGAAATTTGTAACAGAAAGTGTTCTAGGTTCCCTGTGGAACTGTGTAGGTCTTGAAGGCATCTTGTCCTTTATGTTAAATTTCAGCTACTGTGGACTAAAGGGTTTTTTGATGAGTGTATTTAGATCATCTACTGGAAGTTTTAGAGGTCCACATATAGATTTGATCATGTTGTGGTATGACAATGTTTTTGTGGTCTCTGTTAGTGTTCCTGAATGAATTTTATGTGATTCTGGAAATCTCAGTTGTTGCGGATGTTTCTCTATTATTTCTTGGTGTTCTTGGATGTTTCTAGATCATGCTCTATCTTTTTGGTATGCCCACATTGATCGGTGTGCTCATGGTTAGAAATTTTTCCTGCATATGTTTGTTTTTCTTGTTCTTGGCCGACATGTTGATGGTAGCATGTTGTGGATTGTCGAGGTGAAATTAATTGAAATATTTTTGTGTTGGAGTTTTAAATTTGGGTCTCCACTATGCTGTGGCCAACCTTGGTGGATTCACATTAAAATTTTATTTGTAAATTTGGGCCGACATTGCAAATATGTTTTATTTCCTAGCTGACTAAGTTATTGATGAAATCTCATGTAGTGGATATATAAGAGTGATTGTTTCATCGGTGTTGTGTGGTTGGAAAAGTGTTGAGTGTGCTCTTATGTGTGTATGTGAGAATATCATTCGATTACAGAGTAGAGTGTGAAGAAGATCGAGTGAAGTGTGAAGTAGTTTGTGAAGGAGTTTTCTGTGCTTAATTGGAATTGTTGGGAAGTGAGCCCCTTTTGTATTTGAGCAGTGAAATCTAGGTAGTGTTCATGAATGCATGTGCATTCCCCTTATTATTTCTCATTATACTTTTAACAGGGTATAATCTTGTGGACTAACATCCACCGTGGTTTTTCCCCTAACAGGGTTTCCACATAAAAAAATCTTGGTGTTCTTTGTCCCTTTGATGTTTTAATTGCTTATTCATCAAATCTAATATTAAGTTAAGTAAAGTTTGAAAATTTTATTATTCTGTGACAACTGATTCAACCCCCCCTCTCAGTTGTCTGTCCTTATTTTTACAACATAATTATGTTTTATTGCCAATTAATATAATAGATTTCTTTAGCAATCTATTTTGAATTTACCAACCTTCTAAGTTCACAAGAGATGAAGTACCAAACTTTCCTTCATCAAGAATTCCACCCCGACATTGAGCATTTGTGGGTTGGGAATTGTATGAGTGCTATTGGGCTTGTTAAAGAAGGTAGTCTTCATGCATCTTATCAAGCACACCACCCTGAGATGGAGCGATCATGGGCCAAGAGGTGAATGATGTAAGGAAGCTAAGGTAGAGGAACAACTTCCTACACTAACCTTGAGAGGAGAATAATGCAAACTTTTACAGATATTTAACGGTTACAAAAACTTAAATAGAAATAAACACAAATATCATGTATACCACAACACAATGATTTATGTGGGGAGAACCCTTTCAAGAAAAAAACCCCACACTCAAAAATCCCCAATATATTATTCAAAAATCACAAAGATTACAATATATACTTGTAAGGCAAGCTTCTCATAGGAGTATCACCACTTAGAGATCTAGAGGCAACACAACCACTATCAGACTCTCAGAATACATCATAATACATAGCTATAATACAATTCCCTCATAAAATAGAGTTTCCTTCTAGGGAAAGTCAAGCTAATAAAATATCCCTCAGATCCCCCACACCCCCCACCCCCATTGTCGCAATTGAACAATACCTTGTGTATCAATAGTACCTTATGTAATTTGCAAGGTTGAGACACATTTTCTCAACAAATATCCCACTTGTTGAACACCTTGCAAAAAACAAAAGGGTGTCATCATCATCTCTTAATTGCTAGGGGCCAAAGGCCCATAGTCTCTAAAAACCATTGAACTTCTCTATGCTCACATGCTTAGTTAAAAATTAGAAACATTCATCAAAGTCTCTACCTTAACCAACTTCACCCTACCATATTCAACCATATCTCAAACAAAATGATATTGTACATCAATGTGATTGGTCCTGGCATGAAATGTTGAGTTCTTGGCTAGACATATCGCACTCTGACTATCACAATAAATTGTCACAACATCTAATACTCTTGTTTACATCCTGATGATGGATCACAGAGTGTGATCCGAAACGTTGATGAAAAAACTTACACACAATCGAATCTAGAAGCAACAAAAATTCAATTTATAATGGATTGTGGAATTATCATATCACTAACCTTTTTTATTCCAATATCTGAACACAATCTCTTAAGCCAAATGGCTTCTTTACAAGCATGAGTAGCTATCATATACTCTACTTCAGTAGTGGACAAAGCAACCATAGCCTATCCCTTACTCATCCAACTAATCACACCACCAAATAAAGTAAACACATACGCACTGGTCGATCTTCTACTATCAACATCACCTGCCCAGTCTAAATCCATGTTACCATAAATATCAAGGGAAATCTCATTTTAGTCATATTACTATGATAACACAAGAAATCATCTCAAGTTCCGCGCAAATATCTAAAGACTCTTCTAATTGCATCCCAATGAACTCTACTAGGATTAGACATATATTTGGAAAGAACTCCCACTGCTTAGGCAATGTCTGGTCTAGTACAAACTTCCAATTGCACTCTAGTGAGACACTCTACTCATGTCTTCCATCTCCAATGGGGATGTTAGACAATCTGAAATAGATAACTTTGTTATAGCTGAAACATGAACACACAATGGTCTACAATCTTGCATATCAAACCTCTATAAAATTGAATTGACATACTTACTTTGGCCAAGCCATAGCTTTTTTTTCACTCTATCTCTTCTAATTTCCATCCCAAGAATGTGTTTAGTTGCACCAAGATCTTTCATTTCAAACTTAGCAGCAAGTTGAGATTTCATTTCTAAAATCATACATTTCCCTTTACCAATGAATAACATATAATGCAATAAATAGGAAATGATCACCATCAGTTTTATAATAAACACAATGTATGATTTAGAAGGCTCAAATCCCAAACTCAACACATATGCATCAAATTTCTGGTACCACATCCTAGGACTATGTTTTAAACCATACAAAGATTTCTTCAATTTGCAAACCAATTTACTTTTACCTTTCACCACATAGTGCTCTAGATGTGTCATATAAATATCCTCCTCCAAGTCACCATGAAGGAAAGCAATTTTCACATCCATTTTCTCAACCTCTAAATCATAAGCAAGAAAGAAAAATCTAATGGATGTCATTTTTGCAACAAGAGAAAATATCTCACCATAATCAACACCCTCAACTTGAGAGTAACCTTTTGCAACCAACTTTGCTTTGTATTTATCAATACTTCCATCTGAACCAATATTTTTCTTGAACACCCATTTACAACCAATAGGTTTTCATCCTTCAAAAAATGGTACAAGATCCCATGTATCATTCTTTTTCAAAACTGCCATTTCTTCATCCATAACAATCTTGCAAGATTATGCATCATTCATTCCTAATTCCTCTTTTACTAATCTGGGTTCATCCATGTTAGTATTCAAAGAAAAAATTCATCTCCAATCATCAAGTGAATACCTTTCAGGTAGTTGTATGTGCCTTGTAGCCTACAAACAAGTTGAGTTGGAGGTTCTTCCTCCTCTTCTGAGGATTCAGAGCTAGATGTGCTCTCCTCAAATTCTTGTCTATTCATGGGCCTCGATTCAACTTTCTTAGGTGTAGAAGGAAATTGAATCATATCTTCCTATTTACTTTGTTCTAGCTGTAATGTAACAAAATAAGGCTTAGTTTCTCTAGAAACAACACTTCTACTATGTATTACCTTCTGTACAACAAGATCCCAAAGCTTGTATCCTTTCACACCATAACTATACCTGATGAAGATACACTTCATAGCCTTGTTCTCCAACTTTTTTCACTTCTCCTTTGGCACATGTGCATATGCCTCACAACCAAAAAGTCTAAGATGTCTTAATGAAGGCTCGTGACCCGACCATGCCTCTATAGGCATCTTATCAACAAGAGTTGATGTAGGAGACCTATTAATCAAGTAACAAACAGTGACAATAGCTTCAGCCCAAAACCTTTGTTCTAGACCAACACCACTCAATATACTCCTAGCCTTCTCCATCAATGTCCTATTCATTCTTTTTGCAACTCCATTTTGTTGTGGAGAATACAGAGTTATCTTTTGTCTATGAATACCACAATCTTTATAGAATCTATGAAAATCATTAGAGAAAAATTCACCGCTATTATCATTCCTCAAACATTTTATTTTCTTTCAATTCTACAACTCAACCATTGCTTTAAATTCTTTAAATCGACTGAAAACTTCAAATTTACTTTTTAGAAAATATACCCATGTCCTTCTACTATAATCATCAATAAATGAAACATAATATGTGGATTTACCAATTGAAGGGACATCTACAAGACCAAACACATCAAAATGAATAAGATCCAATACACCATAAGATTTATGAGAACTCGAGTAAAACTAAACGCGGTTTTTTTTCCACAAATGCAATGCTCACAGAAATCAAATTCAAGATTACAATCAAACAAAACTTCAACAAGGTTTTTATTTTTCAAGGTCTTTAGACCCTTTTCTCCAATGTGGCCAATTCTTTGGTGCCATAACATAGTTTTCTTTGTAGGTAACTTTGATTCAAAAGAAAGAGCACCCTTGGGTACCCAAAATCCATGACCATCTATTGAAGGTGAAACCCTCACTTCTTCCACAAACTTTATTTTCATAGAAGTACTATTGCACTCAACAGTGCATGCATCAAGCTTATACAATGTGCCATATCTAACACATCTAGCAATCACCATAGCACCTCTAACCATCTTGCATCCTAAATCAAAAATACTACCTACACACCTGCATCTGTTAGTTTTCTCACAAATATCAAATTTTGTGCTAAACCATGGATATGCAACACACCATTAATCCTTCTTATTCTACCATCAAGAAACCTGATTTTAACTTTACCACGACCAACAATGTCTAAATGAGAATCATCACCCAAGTACACCTTACCTCCATCAAATTTTTCATATTTAGAAAACCAATCTCTATTAAAGTTCATATGGAAAGATGCACCTGATTCAATTAACCATGCATCATTACCTGCACGAGTTGCCAAAGCTGCAATGAATGCATCACCATCTTCCTTCTCAAACTTAGAATTAGAATCAAGTTTCTTCTTTTTCTTCTTCTTTTCTTCTTTGCAGTCCTTACAAACATGTCCAAGCTTACCACAATTCTAGCAAATAACTTTGGACTTTCCAAGAGACTTAGATCTCCCCTTGGACTTGGATTTGTTATGCTTCTCATTATTTTTGTCATTTTCCTTAGGTCTTCCATGAACATTTAGGGCATCCTTGGCACTAATGGATACCTTCCTCCTCATCTCTTCAGAAAGAAAAGAACCCACCACATCTTCAGTCTTCAATATAACAGAAGTAATCCCAATAGCCATAACAAAAGAATCCCATGAATCAGAAAAGAACAAAGCAACATTTGAGTATTTCTTCCTCATCCATTTTGACACTAACTAATGTCAATTGAGCCACCAATATATTAAATGCTTCTAGGTGGTCTGTAATTCATCCACCCTCTTCCATTCTCAATGAATACAATTTCTTCCTCAAAAAAATCTTGTTCACTAAATATCTGGCAAGATACATCTCACCAAGCTCCTTCCGTAGATTTTGTGCAAAGGTCTCTTCATGGACATTGATTAAAAATAGTCTTCCTGCTAATGCCTAATTAGGACTCTTATCTTTTTCGATCCAACAACATCATATTGAATAGATTGAGGTAATACTTTGAAACATTCTCATCAACAATATCTTATAGATCTCGATCTATCAAATGATCCTCCATCTTCAACTTCCACATTTCAAAAATTATTATTTCCAAAAAAATTATCCACCTCTATTCTCCCTCATAAACTTACCATCTAAAATTCCTACAACAAGATCAAAAAGTATCCTTTGCACAAGCTCCCACTCAAATCTAGATTAGTTCAAACAACCCACAACTAAAACCAAAGGTGATCAGCTACCACTTGTATATGAAGCTAAGGTGTATGAACAACTTCCTACACTACCTTGAGAGGAAAAATAATGCAAACTTTACAGATCTTTACCAGCCATATAAACTTAAACAAAAATAAATATAAATATAATGAACACGTACAACATAATACTTTACGGAGAAACCATTCTCAGAGAAAAACTCCCACACCCAAAAAGCCACCCAATATATTATTTAGAAATCACAAAGATTACAATATACTTGTAAAGCAAGCTTCCTATAGAGTATCACCATCTTAGAGATCCAGAGGCAACACAAATCAGCTATGAGACTCTCTATAATACATTGCACATACAACTATAATAAAATTCCTTCTATAAAATGTGGTTACCTTCTAGGAAAGTCAATCTAATAAAATATCAACGATCGTATATGAGATATAATTACGAAATGATCCAGATTTACAATAATATTTAATATAAATAAAATTTTCCTTTCTGGGTGTTTCTAGACCCTAGTCGAGGATCATCCCCTCGACTCCCCATGGGGGCTTATATCCCCCATCGCCCTCATCATTGTCATTTGAATAGTACCTTGTGTATCAACAATACCTCATGTAATTTGCAAGGTTGAGACACATTTTCTCAACAAATGAGTACTATTGGGATTGATCAAGGAGGATGGAGCACCTCCAAAGTGGGTTGAAGGATGGAGTAGACCTAAGATCCTACCATGTTCATGGGCTAAGAGGTACATGAGTGCTCCTGAGCTTGAGGGTCTTCTCAAGTATGCCACCCCAAGATGGATGGACAAGGACCCACCCATGCTCTCACAATACAAGGACAACCATCCTTGAGATTGTGGTTTTCAAACATTTCAAGTGAATTCCTAATATGATTGGCTATAAGAATATGTCTTGGAATAATCATTAATGATTTTAAGATATTTTGAACTCAAATTTTGATGATGTTATGAACTATAGATCTAACTATTGTGATGTTTTAACTATGATGTATTGTTTGCAAGATTATAATATTTTATGTATTAATTTGAATGATACTTGTTATTTCTAATCTCAATTTTAGTGGTTATTATTATTTTGATTATAAGGGAAAAGCAGGTTTTGAAGGGACCCAAAACCCTTTACAACTAAACAAAAAAAGATCTACTCATAGATAGAGACATTGAACCATAAGCAACATCCAACAACAAAACAATAGCAAAAAATTAGCTAGACCCAACAGCATAAGACAAACACATAACAAAACATAGAAAGGGACACTATTTCATGCTCTTTAAGGTGTTAGCCACCTCAAGTTCCTAGTTACAATGTAGTTTGACCATTTCCATCAGTTCTTTCTTCTCCTCTTCAAAGGTTTTCCTCAAGTTACCCTTACCTCTTGTAATAGGTCCTTTAGCTTCATCCTTTCCAACCTTCTTCCCCTTTCCCTTTGAAACCTAGTCCTTTTCCATCAACTCTGCAAAGTAGAGCTAATCTTCCCTTATTTCATTTATCTTGCAAAAAAGGACCTCCAGTGATTCAACACTTCTTAACCAAACTATGGCTAACATGTAGAAGCTGCTTGATGTTTATGTTGGTATCATTAATCTTAACCTCCATTTTAGAGAGGTGTTTCTCACACAAGGACTTGAAATCAGTAAAGGAACACTCAAGGTCCACAAGTATTTCAATAAAAATATCTGAGGAAGTACCCTTTGACATATTTTACAAATTCTCTTTCAAGCCCCTGATCTTGATATTCACCCTATTAAATTTTTGTAGTGTCCACTTCGCCAGCTTGAAAGTACCAGTAGCCCCCCACACGAGCCATGTACAGAAGCTCAAACATTGAATTGGTGTCATCATTTAGGTATGATAAATCCTTAGAAAGAGGGTTTACCTTTAAAGGCTCTAATTTACTAGGACTTGAACTAGCCCTCTCCTCCTCATGCACAGTCTTCCGACCAGAATGCTCAATATTGGGCATCTGTTGAATAGGGGAGTCTTCAATTTCAACAACAGTATCCTCAACACCTTTTTTCTTACACTGACCCTTGGAACCCTTCAAAGCATCAATCAACACCTAATTTTTCATCTTAGTAATCCGCTTGGAAGTCCTTCGTGGAAATTCCTTGGCATCCTTATCCCCAATATTATCATGCATGCCCTCCTCTTTATAGCCCTCCTCAACAAAATCATGTCCATTAAACACAATATTTCCCTTAGAACGGGAATCCTCAGAGACAACATTTTTGTTATTGCCAATGAAATGGGACTCCAACTCCTGAAGAACAATCTTTTAAGCAACATGTTTCCCCTTGGGGTTCCCCTTCTTTCTCTTCTTGGAAGGGGCCTCTGTAGGGGAAGAAGACCCACCCTTGTCCTCTTCATTCCATTCCCCCTCATCAACTGCACTGGTATTCGAACCAGTCGAGACAGATTCATCACTGATAGCCTTCTCCTTACCTTTAATTGATTTAGTATGGATGAGGGCTATCACATGCTCCATTATGAGTAGTATGAGGCCCTCATGAAGAACCGACACCCTCTATTTTTCAAATGAGCATACACCGACACCTCCAATGAAGACAAAAGAAAGAAAGGGAATAAAATATATAACCTATTGATAAGTAGGAGGTATTTTCCACATCATGTCAAATTATGATATTTCTACTAGGATGCAACCATGTAGTATCAAGTCAAACTCATGGACCCATGTTTCATGAGTAGTGGTTCACAAGAACCCATCTCTCATGATAATGAATGGTCCACTTAACACTCATTGCATCTAGGTGATGCTCACAGAGGTGAAGCACTAGGCCTTCCCAGGAGGTCACCCATCCCAATACTACTCCATCTCAAGAGTACTTAACCCATGTCTGAAATGGTTCAACAAAGTGAAATGGTGGCCTAAAATTACAGTGAACCGACTGTCTAAGGTGAAATACCACATGATGACCTCTGCTACATCAGCCCATATTTTCTTTAGAGACATCTATTCATAGCCCCAAGAAGGCATATTTATTAGCTTCTTCCACTCATCATCTTTAAAGAACTGGTCCATGGAATCCTCATTAGTCTTCCTCTCCTTGAAGAATTTGCGACCCACCAACAACAAACTAGTAATGGCAGCTATAAACTCCTCATTAATCACAAACTCCATTCCCCTTACCTACAACTTACAATTATTCCAATAGATGACAAATTTGTTGAAGCCTTAGGATCATGGCCATGAAGCCTTTCCGGGAAAGGCATAAAATTTCCATGCTTTAAAATCCTCCAAACTTTTCAGTCCTTCCTCCACCTTGCATAGGAATGGGGCTCGATCCTACTATGGTCACCCCCCAATATCACATTCACCATAAATAAAACCCTTGGAATGAGACAATTGTTTGAGATCCAACAAGAAAATCAATACCCACAAAGTGTGAGACTACAATGCAGGTAATAATAATAATAACAATCTAGCATTTGAGCTCACCCATATCCATCTTCTCGTAATAAAACTTTACCATCCTTGGGAAGGAAGGAGTACTCCTCCCATGTATTAAAATCATTAATTCTGATAGCCTCATTAGTGAAGAAATCCACCAATGAGTTTCCCTCTCTATAGATATGAGTGACACAAGTTTCCTCACAAGATCTAAGCATCATTATAGCATCTTCGATCAACTGATCAATTGTCCAACTAGGCTTCTGGATACCACATAAGAAGTTAATGATGTTAATTAAATCTCCCTCCACCCAAATCTTAGAGAAGCCCTGGTCCAAAGCATACTTAATGTTGATGAATGCAACCTCGGCTTCCATATGGTGATTGGTTTGGTTTCCCAATGGGAGTGCCACCACACCTAGTGGTTATTATTGTTTTTTAGGCCTAAAACTAGGAATTTACTAAAAGGGGGCATTACACAACTCAAAACAAAGAACTAAAACTACATTTAAAATCCAATCAATATAGCTATAATTTCACCTAAATGTAAAAACTAGGATCAAGAAACTTCACATGGGAAAAAATTCTTAAGCAATCAAAGAATTACATACGCTATTAATGGAAAGCTTTCACATTTACTACAACAGAAGACTAATAAAAATTTGTAACAAAACGACAAATGTGGCCCCAAAGAATTATAAACATAGAATTACCAAAGACTTTAGACATTGAAGTATAACTTTGGACACCATAGAATACTCAGACCAGGTAACACACTATACAAGCTTGGGCAAGATATCCCTTTCTACCCTAAGAATTCATAACAAATAATTCTTCCCAGTTTGTCCACATAGCTAACATGGTTTTAATCTACACCATTGTATATCTATCATGTCAAGGAGAGAAAACAAAGTATGCTACAAGCATACAATTTTGTTCAACTTAATGATAGAGAGAACTTGTATCAACTTCATATGGCAATCAAATCATGGACTTGAGTGGCAGTGGTGGGAAAATGAGGGGACATTTCCCCTAAGTCCCCACATCTTGAAGACATCCCCATCCTAGAAACATGGGGTTGTTTTGGGGGGACACATCCTCATGGAACACTGCAATCAACTAACAATATTTTTTTGCATATTCAACACCTATTTTCTTTAGCTGGGCATTTAAATATGTAACCTAATTAAAGTAATCATTCATTTTTCAAAATTAGCTAGATCTAAGATCACAATTTTTCTTCTATGCTAAACACACTAGCAATATTTGCATCTTTATAACAATTTTCTAAATTTTCTAAATTTTTCAAATGAGCATACACCGACACCTCCAACAAAAACAAAATAAAGAAAGGGAATGAAATATATAACCCATGTCTAAATGATTCAACAAAGTGAAATGGTGGCATAAAATTACAGTGAACCAACAGTCTAAGGTGACATACTGCATGATAATCTCCGCTACATTACCCATATTTTCTTGAGCGTATGTTCATAGCCCCAAGAAGGAATCTTAATTAGCTTCTTTCGGCTCATCATCTTTAAAGAACTTGGTCCATGGTGTCCTCTCATTACTTCCTCTCCTTGAAGAATTCACGACCCACCAATGAGAAACTAGTAATGGCAGCTATAAACTCCTCATTAATCACAAATTCCATTCCCTACATGTAGCTTACAATTATGCCAATAGCTGAAAAAATTTGCGGCTTTAGGGATCATGGCCATGAAGCCTTTCCAAGAATGGCATAAAATTACCATGCTTTAAAATCCTCCAATTTTTTTGGTCCTTCCTCCACCTTGCACAAGAAGGGGGCTCAATCCTACTGTGGTCACCCCCCAAGATCACATTCACCATAAATAGAAACCCTCAAAATGAGATGGTCATTTGAGAGCCAACAAGCAAATCAATACCAACAAAGCGTTTGACTACAATGCAAGTAATAATAATAACAATCCTCCATTTGAGCTCACACGTATCCATCTTTTCGTAATAAAACCTTAGCATCCTCAGGAAGGAGTACTCCTCCCATGCCTTAAAATCATTAATTATGATAGCCTCATTAGCGAAGAAATTCACCAATGAGTTTCCCTCTCTATAGATATGAGTGATGCGAGTTTCCTCACAAGATCTAAGCATCATTATAGCATCTTCGATCAATTCATCAATTGTCTAGCTAAGCTTCTAGATACCACTTAAGAAGTTAATGATTTTAAGAGAATCTCCCTCCACCCAAAGCCTAGAGTATCCCTTGTCCAAAGCATACTTAATTTTGATGAATGCAACCTTGGCTTTCACATGGTGATTGGTCCGATTTCCCAATGGGAGTGCTACCATGCCTAGTGGTTATTAATGTTTTACAGGCCTAAAACTAGAAATTTACTAAAAGGGGACATTACACAACTCAAAATAGAGAGCTAAAACTACATTTAAAATCCAATCAATATAGCTATAATTTCACCGAAATGTAACTCCTAGGATCAAGAAACTTCACATGGGAAAAAATTCTTAAGCGATCAAAGAATTACATACACTATTAATGGAAAGCTTTTACATTTACTACAACAGAAGACTAATAAGAAATTGTAACAAACCGACAAATGTGGCCCCAAAGATGACTATCACTCCATCAAATTTTCCCCTAATTTACTTTCCAACACCTTCTCAAGATTTATAAACATAGAATTACCAAATACTTTAGACATTGAAGTATAACTTTGGACACCATAGAATACTCAGACTAGGTAACACACTATACAAGCTTGGCCAAGATATCCCTTTCTACCCTGAGAAAACTTGTATTCATTAAAAAATAATTCTACCTTGTTTTCCACATAGCTAACATGGTTTTAATCTACACCATTGTATATCTATTATGTCAAGGAGAGAGAATAAAGTATGTTATAAGCATACAATTTTGTTCAACTTAATGATAGAGAAAACTTGTATCAACTTCATATGGTAGTCAAACCATGGAATTGAGTGGCAGTGGTGGGACGATGAGGGGACATTTCCACCAAGCCCCCACGTCTTGAAGATGTCCCCATCTTGGAATCATGGGGTTGTTTTGAGGGGACATGTCCTCATGGAACATTGCAATCAACTAACAATAGTTTTTTGCATATTCAACACCTATTTTCTTCAGCTAGGCATTTAAATATGTAACCTAATTAAAGTAATCGATCATTTTTCAAAATCAGCTAGATCTAAGATCACAATTTTTCTTCTATGCTAAACACACTAGCAATAATTGCATCTTTATAACAATTTTCTAAATTCTCCCGTAGCCCTATTGGATTATCAACATCAACATCAACAAATCTTTTGTTGAGATTGGGGCTTAAAACATTACCAATAATACCTATAGCTTGCTACAACTTGCATTTCCATAACTCCTTTTCTTTCTTTTGTTGAGGTTCTCCAATCTCTTTATTCACTATGCTCTTCTCCAATCTCTTTATTCACTATGCTCCATAGAGCCCTTTCTTCAAAGCATTCTTGACTACAATCTTCCAATCTACAAAACCACTTCCATCAAAGATTGTCAAACTTTCATTTGTAGAGCCCTTGTTAGAAAAATAAGCCCTCAAACAAATATATTAAACTACTTCAAAGCTTATCTAGCTAAACAAACATCAATCCAACAATATCTTAGCCCTGTTAAAAATTTCTAACTCTGATACCATGTAAAAACAAACCCAAATAATAAAATAACAATTACAAAAAGGGAAAAAATAGAGCATAAAAAAATGAGAAATGGCTATAGAAAATTATATTGATCTAGCTTTTATTACATACAATCCAACCATTACAATAGTGTTGTTCGCAATGAACAAACTCATATTTATAGCTAGAGCTTCTAAAATTTGGAAACTTCTAGTATTCTAGAGAACTCTAAATTTGAAATGTTATTTTTCTTGGATTGCTTCTAGTTGCTTATAGTTTCTAGAAGATTCTAGCTCTCTAGAAAAATCTTGTCACTTTCTAGACAATCTTATTCATTAACAAAACAAAAGGTCACTCAAAATGTCATCCTTGGGATCTCTCTTCCCAATGGAATATTAACTCCTTTGCAAAACATTAGATTTAAAATTGCACCAAGTCATGCCCTTGGTTTCAATCACTTCATTAAATATCATGAATATTTACTGTTGCATTGGAATGGTGTCCCATTCTCCAATTAATAACTAGCACTGTTATTTCTCTCTTTAAATTTTATAATCTTACTACAATAAAAAAATGTATGCTTGAACAATATCTAGATCAACAGCTTTACATGGGATAGAGTTTAAGTGCTTCATCCCAATCATGAGAAAGAAACATCTATAATAGATGATTACAACAACAAAAAGGAAGAATAGGCTCCAATAAATAAACCTAAAATCATTCACACATAGCGACAACCTCAATGCTCTTTACTATTAGGTATTCCAACGATTGGAGTGTTTCCATAAGTTTTGAGAGTGATGAAAAGAGCCTTCAATACCAAGAATCTAAAGAGTTGATGTTGGACATTTTGCAAGACGCCTTCCAACATGTCAACATATTCCCAATGGTAGCAAGCAGAAACATATAAATTATTTTCCAACTCACCAACAAACTCACTATAAAAACATTGTAGGGGCTTTTGATGGACAACAACCAGTTTATATATATATATATATATATATATGAAATGAAATTAAAAAAATGATGAAAAGAAAGAATAAGATGAAGAGAGGAGAGAAACCAAATGCAAATGGATGATGAATGTCTAACAAATTTACATGTGGTCTACTCTACAAAAGTGTTGAAAAAATGCAAGAATGGTGAATAGGAAAAGCAATAGTGTTACAAGTTTTTGAGACAAGGACAGTAGGGGATGGCAGGACGAGTCCCCAAGTTTTTTTTATTTTTGAGGCCAAATTTGGGGACGGCAGGGGACAACTATATAAAATATTGGGAAAATTTTAAAAATATAGGGAAATTTTAAATATTCATATGATAACATGGATAAGGCATGCATAATAAACATTATAGAACCTTA
This sequence comes from Sequoia sempervirens, assembly GCA_007258455.2. NCBI lineage: Eukaryota > Viridiplantae > Streptophyta > Pinopsida > Cupressales > Cupressaceae > Sequoia > Sequoia sempervirens. Next base: position 540,644,342 of record VDFB02270651.1, on the reverse strand, counting down.
ACATATAACATTTGTGTTCAAAATTATGTCAATACTTGATACACATTCAAAATTCAAAATTAACATACATGAATCATGAAACAACCTCCAAGTTATAATTTATAAAATTATTTCAAAATTCCCAAAGGCTACATCATTGTCATATAGTTTTAAAGTTTGCTATGAAAATCAAAATACAATATCATATGTCAATAATGAATAAACAAAGAGCACAACTTCCCCTAATCATCTCCCATAACTGCATCAAAATCAAAGTCATCCTCTGAGTCACTGCCACTGCCATGGTCCACCTCAGCCTCAACCAATGGAACCCCAACCAAACCCTCTACTATCTCCTCCTCATCTACCTGGGTCACATCCTCGGGATCAATATCCCACCATAGAGTTGGAGTTTGTTGATACTTTGGAGTCTATCGATCCCGAAGTCGAAGAGCACTATGAATGGACACTAGCTTCTCCACTCATCTAGAGGTAAGTCTATTCCTCTTGAGGGAATGGATAAAGCTATATGTGGACCAATTCCTCTCTTCATTAGAGGAACTGGCAACCTATGCAAGAAGGCAAGTATCTAGTATCTCCAATTGTGGTGTATCCCTCCTATGAAAGGTCCACCATCCAATAAGGTATATTTGAGCTAACATAGCTCTATCCAACCCCACCTATGGTTTACTCAAGTTTGGGCCATGAAGATTTTCAAAGTCTAGGAATTGTGTCTAAATTAGTGAATCTTGCTTTGTTGAATACATCTTATCAATGGCCTATGTGAACCCATCTAAAACCTCAGGGTCATCGCATGGAGGCACCCTACCATCCCTTGGTGCATACCATTTGGTTTTTAGAGCAAAGGCAGCCATATGAAGCGGGGTGTTAATTGTATTCCACCTTTATGTCACAATGGCCTTAATGTGTTTCTCATATAAATTCAAAGTGGGATCCTTTGCCAAAATAGTTTGCTTGATCTTCCTAAGCATACTATCAAATGTCTCATATATCTCTCCAAGACTAGGAGAGTTTGTATTAGCATATCAGATGACATCTACAATAGGCGAGATGAAGGAGCAAATATATCTACAAAATGCAAACAAAAATTTCAAAAAAATTAATTGACTTGAGTTAATTGACATGTTAAAAACTTCAAAAATTGGAACACAGGACAATAAAATTAAAATATTAAAATCAGAAATTTAATATGAAAAATCGGCAATCTAATGTCTTACCTCACATTGGACCACCAATCGTCATTGAGGATCTTTTGTTTGATGGTCTTTCCTTGAGCAGAACTTTAATTAGGCCATCTAGTCCATTTTGCATTGACCATCATCGCTTGTAGAGGCTCATGCACCTCTAGCATCCTCTCCAACAAGATGAAGTATGTGGCATATCTATATTCATTCATTCAACGATTCATTAAAACAAAATCAAACTATGAATTCAAATTGAAATGTTTGAACTTTGAAGTTTCAAAATTTGAAATATTGAAAGTGAAACAAAATGAAGTGGCATACCTTGTCTCAACAGGTTTGAGAAACTCCTTTGAAAATGATCTGAAGAGAGCAAGTCAGGTGTGGTGATTACAAATGAACATTTGAATATCTCTAGCTTTTGCCACCATTTGCTTCACCCAATCCAACTTCCCCCTATGTATTTGGCAATGCATTAGATGAATGCATGAAACACAACATGGGGTCCAAATGTTGGATCTCAGTTGTTTTCATGGTTTTTCCTTGATGACAAAATCACTTATTTGGGTCTCATGATTTGACTACTTTAGATTTGGTCTCTCAGGATCTTTATGCTCTCCATATTCAACATTCAGCTGTCTTGACATGATACATTCTTGATGGCTCTTGATGATGTCTATTTCAGATTTCAGCTTACTTTGTTTCAAGTTGTTTATAGTTGGTTCATTTATGGGATCTTGATAACTATTCTTTTCAGATATCTCCTTTGCAGATGTATATGTTTCTTAAGTGGTCGGGTAGTGTTGATTATGATCATGCTACAAGTCTTTCATCATCTAGAAGAATATATTTTCTTATCATTCTTGACTTATATGATGATCTGATGTGCTTCAGGTATCTCATATTTTTTTGGACAATGTTCAGATTGAACATTCTTGGCTTCAAACTTGGGTATTCTTAGTTGGTTGTTATCATGAATGATATATCAGTACATTATCTTTGGCTCATTGACATCTTTATGGATCATTTTGGTTGTGTGGACATCTTGACACTATCTTGCATACTCTTGTAATATCTCAATTTGATCAGCTTTCTCATGTCTTTCTTAAAGACTCTAAAGCCATCCGGTTACATCCTGAACTCACATTATTTGGAGGCATTGAATTTATTTTGGTTCTGGCAACTCATTTGTTTGATGGTATTTCTTGGTACACATGGCATATGATTTTAACATTATACTTGTTATCAAAGGAGTCTCCAATTCTCGAGCCTAGACTTCATGGTCGGCATCCAAAGGCATATACTTGTCTTCATTATTGATCAATCCCTTCACTTTTTGCATATGATATTAAATTATCATCAGGCTAAATGTTTATTTGGTTTATTTAAAAGTCACTATGAAGTGACATGGCATCGACAATTTGGTAATAATGTTTAAAGTGATAATGTGGATCGACACTTCTTTGAGCAATTATCTAGGTGATAATTATGTCGGCATTTGTGGTAAAAGGTATAAGACAACATATTCTAAATTCATCATGATGTTTTACAAATTTCATGTGAATTGGTTTTTTGCGGACTTCAAATTTCATTATGATTTTGAAAAGTCATCGAATGACTTGGTAATTGAAGGGATAGGGAAAAATGTGTTTTATGGTTATCATTTTGGCTGAGTATGGAACCCTAGCCGTCA
>VDFB02270651.1:540607055-540641368 GCA_007258455.2 Sequoia sempervirens | reverse complement strand
GTTTAATTTTTCAATTAGCATGTAGTGCTTGAGTTTCTATGATACAAAAGAAATAGCTAAAAAAGCCCAAGCTCCATAGGTGTATAGTTCAGTTAATAGTCTATGAGTGTACGACTAATATAGTACAATGTTCTTTCTTTTCTGTTCTCATCATGTTGTGTCTTGGTATGGATTTTTCTAGAAGATCACCTACATAGTCTTCCATAATGATGTGAAATATATTGTGAAATATAGTGGCCATCGCCCTCTGATAGGTGGCTCTTGCATTCTTAAGCCCAAACAATATTACATTCTAACAATACGTTCCCTAGGGACAAGTGAATGTAGTCTTGTGCTAGTCTTCAAGTGCTATCTTGATCTAGTTATATCCAAAAAAGGCATCCATAAGGGAAAGCATTTCGTGACCCACTGTCAAATCCACTATCATGTCGATATTCGATAGAGGAAAGTCATCTTTTAGATATACCTTATTGAGATCTCTAAAATCAGTGCAAATCATTATGCCCCAATGGGCTTAGAAACAGGTACAAGGTTGGACACCCACTCAAGGTAATCAATCGGTCTGATGAAACCAATTTCTAGAATTTTTTGTAGCCCAACCTTAACTAGAAGTGTTATTTGTGGATGAATCTTACGAAGCTTCTATTTTACCGGTTTTTCTCTAGGAAAGACTATCAAGTGATGAACCACTAAGGTTGGGTCTAATCCAGGCATATCTTAATAGGACCAAGCAAATTTGATTGTATGGTTGCCCAATAAATCTATGAAGTTCTTCTTCCCATCAAGGTCCAAAGAAGGTACATAAAAGGTGATTCTAGTTACATCTAGTTTTCCCATTTTTATCTGCTCAGAGTCTTCTACCAATATGGCTTATCTCTCTTGGTTTTGAACAATATTGGGGCGATTTAGTTCTCCATCTTTAGGCATCTCAAAGAGGTTTTCACCCTTAGATACATCCTTTATTTTTGCTTTCCCTCGATTTGATAGTGTCATATTACGATTTGCACTAAAGGATCTCTTTTTGATTTTTAGATTTTCACTTTTGCAACTGAAGGACCCAATCTCTCCTCCAAAGCATATGTCTTCACTAAGTTCAATGTGAAAGCCTACCTTATGATCCCCGAGTGGTATACTATCTCTCAGTCCCATAAACTCAACAATAACTTCATCATTTTGGAATATGTCTAGAACCAACGGTCGTTGTTGGTCCCAATCTATCAGTTGAGGATAAATGAGTTGAAGTTCATGTTTCTCAGATGGTTGGTCAAAGGATAGGGTAGTGATGGTATTGATAAAGGAATTCTTGAATAGGTCGGTGATATACATAGATATGTCTTTGATGGAATCATTGTCATTAGATGTCTTAACCACAATACAGGAAGAAACTTCCTCACAAAAGGTGCTTTCAGTGCTAGGGGTTTCTTTTTCTAATGAACCATATCCTAGTCCTCGATTCTTCTTACGCTTCTTCGTGATAATAGGCTTTCTCATACCTTGCTCATGTATGCCAAGGCCACCTTTTCCTATGAATCCCATGCTCTTAACCAATTGAAAACCCTTATTATTGTGATCAAAGGGGATAGATTCTAGCATAGGCTCTTCTTCTTCCTTGTACAACTAGGTAGAAACATCTTCTTCTATGACTTCTTTGCTCAAATCTCCCCACTTCTAGGGCTATTTGAGAGCCCGCTCATGTCTAATGTTAGCACTGTGCTCTTTAATTTTGATGTCAAAAGAGTGACCCATTTCACCTATCTAAGATGTGCCACAAGAACAAACAACCTTATAGACTCCAAAATCAAGGAGGATGTCCCTTGAGTCTTTGAGGGATGGGATACAATTTCTCAATGTCAAGAGGGGCTTAAAGGAAAAATGTAGGCCCTTTTTAAGAAGGATATTGGAGAAATTGTGGGATATTCTCTCAATAGTGGAAGGAGGCAAGTTTAGGTTCAGAAAAGAAGCGAGATTTGGTTTAGTTAAGGGTTCTTGAAATTTGATTGCTTCCCATTCAAACCGAAGAATTTGTGAAGGTGGGCTAGTTCTTGATGTAAATTTTCCTCATCAAAATGTGAAAGGATTTTGTGAATCAAGTTTTAAAGATACCACTTTTTAAGGAGGGTGGCGATGAGAAGAAAAATGGAGGTACACTTTAGTGTGAATAACTTTGTGGAAAACACAAAGAACTAGGGAATTGTCGATGAGAAAAATATATTTTAGTTTACACTTGACATAGAATAATTTCTCTTGGAGAAGAATGAAGTTGGGGTGTTTACTATAGTGGGTTGGAGAAGACTTATTTCCACATAATCTTTCTTTCATTTGACTTAAGTAGGTAATTTTTTTTATCGTACTCGTGAATATTTAAAAAATAAAATTTCTACGAAGTTTTAAAATGTTAGTGGAGAGGACATGTTTGTATCGAGTAAAGCATTAAAGGCACAAAGCTTAACCTTTTTGAATGCTGTATGTCTTTCTTTAATGATTAAATTTGAAAAATTTATACAAAGGCACCTTAAATTTATTAAGGTAATAGTTTTAAGGTACATGAGTACTAAGCGGAACTTATTCCTAGGTACATGCATTATACCTTTTCTTTAATTTGAATAAAGTAGGTTATAATAAATTAGAATAAGGATAAAAAGACTGTCATTGATGTTTGAGAAAAAATAGTACAATAAATATAAAATATAGTTCTAATAAAATTGTTGTAATAATTATAATAATAAAATATTATAATTAAAGGAAGGAAAAATACAATGATAACATGTTATAATTACAAAAGCATTTTCTTTATAATTTATAAATGGAAGTAATAAATAATTTAGATTAATAAATCAAAGTTGTGGATAATGAATGTTTGTGAATTGGAATATTAAATGTTAAATTAGAAAACTAAATGTAAAAGATAAGACATTTAATTCTAGATATAATGATGATGTCCAAAATCTATTATGGATGTTGTATTGAAGATGCCTTGAGATTGGAAATAGTAAGTATGTCAAAATTATATGTGGGATATAGAACAATTAGTCTACATTGTGAAGGATTGAGTCTATAAGTCTAGGTCTTTTTAATAGACAAGAGTCTACCCCAACACGTATGGAAATGATATGGACCATGTTTGTTTACTTTTGCTTCTTGATTTATTAATGTCACCTTTGCTTGCTTGTTATCTAGATTGGTTGTATTTAGAAATGCCTTAAAAGGATTGCTAAAATCTAGAAAGGATGAGATTTATGGTCATGTTTGATAAAAAATAATAATATTTAGTTGTGCAAAAGTCATAGAATGATTATGTGGATCTATTCCTAACATATTTTTGTGAATGATATGATTCAATAATCTTAAATGAGATTGAATATGATAAGATGATAAATAAACTCAATTGAATACCATTAAATACAAGGAAATAACAATAAATATCACAAAAATGTTTGTTGGCTCTAGGCTATAAAGAAAAAGAGAGGAATTAGGCAAAATTTGAATTTGAATTTTGAAACTTAAGAGTCAAATCCCAAATTGCAAGTTTGATTTTACACTTGTAGAAATGAATTGAGACATGGATATAGTATAATCAAAGTGGATAATGGATGTAATGGGGTAGGTGTGAATAGGTGTAATGAATGCATACTTGGGATGAATATAGTGGAATGCGTATGTATATGGATAAGGTGGGGGATAAAAGTGGGTGAATGTGTGTAAATGATGTAGGAATACTCACTATCACTGAGAGGGGGGTGAATCAGTGATGTACAAAAACCAAGCAATTAAGCAACTTTAAACATTTGACAAGCCCAAACTTCAATGCAAACACATAAAGATCACCATGACACCAAATTTATAAGTGAAAAATCCTAGAAAGAGAAAAACCATTGTGTGAGTTGGATCAATCCAAACCTCACGATTTGTTCACCATTAGATCTCACTAACCAAAATCTCATTGATTTCAATATATCTAGGAGCAGCAACTCCAATAACAAATGGGAGCACCAACTCCCCATAGAATAGGTCTTACTGAACAAACTCTCACTAAGTATAAAATGCTTAGGAGCACCAACTACCTATGCAATAGGTCTCACTGAAGAAACTCTCACTGAGTACATTAGGAGCACGAACTCCAATGAACTATAGGAGCACCAACTTCGCCAAGAGATGAAATACAAACATACATAGTACTACTTTGTTTACAATACAATCCATATCTTGAACTACCTTTGTTTGACAGACAAACAATCAACACTCAACTCTACACTCATGGATACTCACTTCCTTTACAAAAATTCTCAAGTATTCCAACAAGTACAAGCATATATGATGATAAAGAAGTCACTGAACCTCTTGACTATACCCTTCTATGAATGATCAATTTGATGACACAAAGATTGACATTTATACAATTCTATCCCCTATTACTAGTCACAAGAACACCTATATTACAAGTTCAAACTCTGATCTTTCATAATATATTTAAAAGCCAAAGGTCTCCCTTTGATCGAGAAATTAAAGAAAGTTCATGATGAGTTAACTTTGGTGAAGAATGTTATCAAAGCTGAGATAGAAAATTGTAAACAAGAAGAGTCCCTTTGGTTGCAAGGTGATCAAGACCTCAATGAAATTATAGACATAGGTTTAGATAAATTTGTAATAGAGAAGATCATCCCTTCCACAAATGACCCAAGATGTATAATTTGGAGGAAGAACATTGAATGGAAAAACTCTTTCCTGAAGAAAAACATTCAAAAACATAATAAGTTGTTAAAAGAATGTAACCGTATAAAAGCTAACCTCACCAAAGAATTATCAATTTTCGGTTGTCAACTTAAGAAGAAAGACAATAATGGTGTGGCTATGATCGATGAGTTAAAGGAATGATTTCAGAAAGTTATTGATACATTGTCAGATGAACAAGCCTTCAATAAAGACAGTTTGAAGAGATTAGTTAGAATTGATTCAACATTATCTTGGTATGAGAATTTCCCAACCAATCTCACCACCAAAATTGACACCCTTCTCTCTGGAAACTCAGAACCAAGAATGCCACCATTCCTTAGCATAATGAGATTCCAACTGTCACTTTGGCGCTCAAGGACTACAAAGTACATGTGGTAGCCAGTCTACAAAACTCAGTAGATGGAGCAAATGTGGACCCACAGAAATAGCCATCTCAGCAATAGTCATGCATTTCTTTGGATGTTAAAGTTTTTATGGTTTAAATTATAGTTTTAATTTTTTAATGACTCTTTTAAAGAATCAATTTTCAAGACTTTTTGATGCTTTCATTTTAAAATCTTTTTAAATATATAATAAAAAGATAATAGAAGGGTCCAAAATTTTGATCCCCATTAAATTGTAGTGTAAGAGTGAGACTCAATCAAAAGAAGGAACAATAATATTTTGTTGGTTCTGGAAATAATTCATTTTTCTGTGAGCATGTGAAATTGAATGTGATGCTTTAATATTTATTTCAGAATTTGTGAATTTGACTAAATATTTGGATATTGTTTTTTTTTGTAAATGTGGTACCATTTGTGTGGGATTCATTTTCTTTCTAGGATGTGGTGAAATTTAAAATTTTAAGTTACCTATCTATCAATTTTATTTCAATCTTTGTGTTGGAGTGTTGGTGATATTTATTTCTTTGAAAATCTTTCAGTTTTATAATCTAGGAATTGTGAAAATAGTTCAAAATCCTTTTATATTTAATGTTATGGTCACATTTATGACATGACTAAGCATAAATGTTAGGTTTCCTTTCCTACTTTCTAGTTAAAAGTATACCCCATCTTTAAAATTTGAAAAATCAAAATTTTGATCATACAAGGGAGTTGTACCTCTTTAAAATTCAGAGGGAAGTTAATCAACAACTTACCCAACTGTTCATTACTTATTTGTCTTCATTTTTAGGTGTAATAGAGTTATAGTTTTTATGTATTAAAGAAGACAAATCTATTAACCAACACCAAGCAAGCGTACAAGAAAGAGGGAAAGGAAAAGGAAGAAAAGCATCCAAAGAGGAAGGGAGGGGGTCCCCATTTTAACAATATAAAATTGGGTGTGAGTGCAAAGACACAATAGTAATGATGGTTGGGAACCTCATGTGTATACTTTTGACCTTACAAATGTATGGGATAAACTGAATGATTGAGAACCCCTCCTACTAGTACTTTAGCTCTTACTGTGTCATGGCCTTTATTATATTTTGTTTTAGATGTTATCCTCATTTAAACTTCAAGATGCAACTTCTTCCACCAACTTTTTTAATAAATATAATAATAATATTTTATAAATGATAATAAAGCCACGTATTCATTAAAAAAAAAAACATATATCTTAAAATATATCACACCCACAAACATATATATAAAATAAACACTTAAAAAAATATCTTAAAATCCACATAAAATAATTATATATACAGAATCAAATCAATTACAAGAATGAAGCTACCAACCGAATATATATATAACCAAACTCCAAACAATTTTGATTGAAATATCTCTTAATTATTCTATAAGAATGAGTCTCCCTCCCTCAAAATAGATTAACAACCACCCTTAATTCTATTGAAACAAACTCATTTAATTTAAAAGAACAAACCAACTAACCAAAAAAATAAATTGATAAAAAATAGTGGATCTCTAGATGTTACACTAAGATATAAAGAATGAGAAAGGAGTATTCATATTTCATGGAGAGTAGTTGACCTCCTAAACTTGTAATAACAAACTTCAAAAACTACTACTCCAATCTCAGCCCTTGTGAGAATAAATATCCACCAAACACACAATTAAATATTAAATACCCATTTTACATAATTAAATATAAAAATTATGAGCAATATATAAATGCTTAATTTTTTATTAATTTAATAAGTTTTTAAATTGTTTTTTTCAACGGCGTACCTAAACTATTCAACAAACCTTTCTAGTTTGCAATTTGCACTACATAAATTTAAAATAATAGTTTGTTGAAGTTGGTAGCAAAAGGTGTTGTTATAGAATACACTCCACATATATAATTTAAAAATTATTGTGAAAAGTTTTAGCATGTTGGTTATAAAGGACAAGTGGCATTTGGGACACGTGGTATTCACGAGTAAAGCATTAAAGGGACGTCGTGGGAGGCTTTTAACCTTTTTGCATGGTGCATGTCTTTCTTTCTTTAACCATATTATAACTCTACATTACAAACTAAGCGAAACCTTTTCCTAGGTAGATGTTAGGTATTGATTTTACATGGAAATTCACTCTAAATAATTAGTTGTAATTAACTGATCTTAATTTAAGAGAATGTATTTATAAGTGATAATTAATTTTGATTAGAAAATAAGAGTTGTGGTGGTGAATGTGAAAAAATAAAATATTAAATATTAAATTAAAAAAGCAAATATGAAAGATAAATTATTTAGTTTTAGATAAAAAGATGATCTCTAAATTTTTCATAAATCTTGATTTTAAAATATTTTCGGATATTTGATAAATTAATTTATATTATTTTTGTAATAGTAAAAATAATAAACTAGAAGAAAATGTGTTAAAGAGATCATTGTGGCTAGTCACTGTCAACAATGGTCATGGCAACAACCATTGATATTATCGATCTAAAGGTTGGTGGTATTGATATGCCCTTGGTTTTTCAAAAGCTATTTCTTCTATTTTCTATTTTGAGCTTCATGATTTTGAAATCTTAGTAGCAATAGTTGTTGGCACCACAATTAAACTCTCTCATTCTTGTGTTGTAAAAAGAGTTGAATATGGTACCCAAAGTTTTATTCAATCATGATTCTCCATGAAAAAAAACACTAGTTGTTTTTGAAAAAACTTTAGTTGGAAAGTTTATTGGTCTTGAGCTTAGATCCAAAACCACATATGATTGAATCAATCTCCATTAGAAACCCTTGTTGAAGGGTAGAATAAGATTTTGGTTTTGTGGAATAGAATTCTATGCTTTCTTCTTTGAGCTATATAAGGACAAAGATATGATTTTTAAAAGTGGTCCATAGTTTATGGTAGCAATAGGGTTGTATTTGAATTATTCCTTTATAGATTTTAACCTAGTTGAAAATTTACTCAATGTAATCCTTGTTTAGACAAAACTTCCTCATATCCCTCTTATTGTTTAGGATGACAAATCTATTAGAATATGTTGAACAAATGAAAACTCATAAACTAGTGTAAGAATTAAAACCTTCTAAATACAATTATAAATGGTCAAAGATCAAAATAAAATTATTGAGTTAAAATCCAATGAGAGAAACGCAAATGTTCCAAATTAAAGGCAAAATAACATTAAGAGAGATCAAAAGCGTGTGTCTACATGAATAAAAATATAAGCTAGGAGAGTAAGTATATATAAACTATGTGAGAGGGAGGAGGTGGTAAATACAACCAATAGGGAGAATACAATAAAAGTATCCAAAAATAGGAAAGTGTAACTCCCATGGAAGATGATAAAAACTCACTCCATTCATATTAATACCCATTTTATTAACTTAAGCAAGTTTAAATAAAAGTAAAAACATATACTAACACTCCCCTTAAGTGCAACTTAGGTGGGTGAAAAGATGAGTCCCAACAAATTAAGCATGGTGAGGTACTCATGTAGATAGAGACCCCCCTCAAAGAGAAGAATCGCCCCAAGAGAAAATAGGACCCCCCCAAATAGAAAGAGAAAATACCCCCTTAAAGTAGAAAGAGAAAGAAAGGACTAGGGCCTCTTTAAAGATGAATCTTCTTGCACCCCTAGCAATGCTCATAGATGAAGATACTTTCTTTTTGTGAAGGGTTTAGTGAAAATATCAACAACTTGCTCAAATTTTGGTTAGTAACAGAGATACACTTCCAAATGTAGTGCATGTGAACCTTTATTTGCTTGGTTTGTTGATGATAGACTAGGCTCCATGAAATTTGTATGGCATTCTATTTATCATACACTATGATTGATGAATGTCTAAACTAGATATTGAACTTAGTGATACTATGTTGAAACCAAGTGGCTTCAATGACACCATTAACCTAGCCCCTTGATACTTAACCTGAATAGAAGATAAAGCAATAGAAGACTACTTCTTACTTTACCAAAATATAGAATCTAAACCAAGAGATATATTGTAACATGATGTATATTTGGGATAATGATCTTTCCCAATTCAAACTCCCAAACATGTGAAATAGGTCTTTTAAAGAGTCTCCTTATATACCAATGCTCAAATAAAGACCACCCATTCACTGGAATTGTTGCATCTCTACAACCAACAACAAAATCCCTTAAATTTTCCAACAAAATTCTAGACCCTTGTGATGATTTAACCTCTCTAGACGATCCACAAAATTGAATAATGAGGTCATCAGCTAAAGGTCTCTTTTCCTTCGTGGACTTAGAGCTAGTTTGACTCATTTTTACTATGATATTGGGAGAAGAGAGTAAATTCTAAGGTTTAGCAAAATTATAGGGTTTCTAAGATAATGAAAAAATAAATTCAAGAAAACTAATGGCCAATTACCACACTAAAATATAGAAAATTTTGATAGATTAGGGCATAACTTTTTACTCGAATTTGAAATAGGAACTCTAGAATTGTCTTTTTGCATGTTGGAAAGCTCAAACTCTGCAACACCTTAACTCTAAATTTTCTTGTGCCATTATGAAAGTCTCATGTCATGTCTTTATAATAGATAAAATTCATTATCCTTGGTGGATAACCATCACTTCTAGCTATTACTACTCGTATGCATGAATAGAGAGTTCACACATACAATTCTGCAAGTTCAAATTTTGGTCATTGATCTTCAAGTGATGTGGGTTGAATCAATGGCTCTCCTGAAGTCAAGAATTTTTAAAATAGTCAACTAAGCCCCTCTCAAATTTTAAGGAACAACCAAGTGAATTTTATGAAGCCACATGCCACTTTCTCACAATCTCACAAGCTCACCCATTGATCATTAATTATTCATTAGGATTATTTCACTTTATTCACTTAAGCCAAAAAAATTTTATTAAGAGGGGTAAACGCTTTTGACCCAAAGCTATGAACCATGAGGTCACAAATAGGGGACCTCATCCCCAATATAAATTATCAACAATCACACCCCAATGGGGTTTGAACCTTGATGGCAAGAATAGCAACACAACTTAACCACCACACCATGCCACTATTGGCCACTTAATCCAAGCTTACAATTATTTTTTATTTTATTAGATCGAGCTATTATTAGATCAATTTGTCTTATTACATAGGATGAGGACACTTTTCATGATCTAATCTAATTATCATCTAGGGTTTTCTTTAATAAGCATTCTCCATTGTATTCATTCATTCTGTAAATTTTCTTTTGAGGAATAGCAAATATTTTCTTGTATCTCTCATTCATGAAGTTGTTCTTGTTTGTTGTTTGATATTACTTTTGTGTGTGTTTCACAATTTAAACATGGTATTAGAGCATGGATTTAGCAAACCCCTTCTCCATTTTTGATGGTTTTCTTCAACTAGGATTACAAAAACATGAAATCTAGAATCTTCATATTTTTTGGTAGGTTTTAGACTTGGAATTTTTTTCATACATGTAGCAAAATGGACCTCACCATTGCATTCAATAGATCAAACAAACAAATTTTGACTATAAATTTCCCATATTTGTTGTCAAGAGCTTTTGAGGAAAATAAATTTACACATAGGTTGTACGACCCCAATGCAGGATATACCATACAACTATGTTTTAAAATAAAAATAGTGTTCAATGCTTTATTTAGCACAACACTATATATAGCATTGGGCACTAAGGTTCTCAACACCTATGCTTGGTCTACAACCAACAACTAGTGCTTAAAGTGCCAACCACTACCACCCTACCCAAGCTAGTGGTGCAACCAATACCTCCACCTCCACTCTTCCCAACACCAAAACTTGTGGGTGGTCATCCACATGATTTTTTTCCCCCCAACTTTCCTTTTAAGGAAAATTAGGCAAATTTTAGTAAATCAATTATAAATTTGGCATACAAAGTCTATTTTTTTCAAATGTGATACCATTGGAAAGCTGATTTTGAACCCTATCCATTGGTGCAACTATTTTTTTCAGATTCTATTATTGTATTTTTCTATAGGTTATTGAAGTTAAATCTACGTTTTTACACTTCAGGTCATAACTTGGGCATAAAAACTCTATGTTTTGCAAACAAATAGGTGTTGGAAAGGTGTTTCAATGCTCTACACAAATATGCATACTATTTTTAGAAAATTTACTAAGAACATAGAAATTACTCTAAAGTGATTTTCCTTCTTTCTAGCTTTTCTACTCTCAAAGTTGAACTAGGGTTTAGATTCTCTTGTTGTGGAAGGGTAAAATTTTCTCTTTTAGTATCTATATACATTATAAAATAGAAAAACCTTTCCCATACACATTTTGAAAACCTTAAACATAATGGCAGATACCTCTTCAACTAAACATCTTATGTCACACAACTATCATACATGGAAAGATCATATGACTAGATTACTCATGTCTAAGGGTTTCCAGATTGAATGAAGTAAAAATTGAATTGACTCATCAATTTGAGAGACTTAAACATAGGAATAAGATGGATGAGGCCATGGGATTAATTTTACTACATGTTTTAGATAATCTTTTGATTCACATTGATTCTTGCACTACTCCTAGGGAGATGTGGGATAATTATAGAGAGATTTTTCGTACTATTAATGAGTTTTGGGCACTTCCAATTAAGGTAGACTTGACTACACTTATACATGATTCTTTCCTCTCCATTGAGGAATTCTTTATGAAATTTAAATCTCTCAGGTCACTCTTATAGGGTTTTCAAAAGAATAAAATTGACAAAGAATGTTTTTTCTTGATATTGTGTCAGATTAGAGGGCCATTTCAAGTCTTCTCTTCCACTTTGTACTCTACTAAGACGCATTGGGTGTTTCTTTTACCATGCCATCTTTTAAGGTTTTTTTTGAGTTTTTGACTTGTGAATAGGAAAATTTGAAGCAATTTGATTCTATTTATAATTCTAAAAATCATGCATTGGTAGCACATACATCAAAGAGGTAAGACAAGAAGAAAAAATTCCTAAGGAAGATACTTCATCAGGTAGTGAGTGTTACTCCAAACCATCTCAAGAGTCAGAATATAAAACTCAAACCACTCCTTGGTATGAAAAATATTCTAAGTCTAAAATTCTTCCTTCAAGGCAAAGAAGAAATCAATTGAACCTTTTAGTTTTTGTGGTAAAGAGGGACATCTAGTCCTCCATGCAAAATCATAACATCTCAACCCCTAAGTATTCTTCCTCTTATAAAAGTAAATTCCATGCTCTTTTTACACAGGTCTTATCTTCTAAAACTACTTGGATACTTGATTCTAGTGCAACACATCACATGAATCATTCTCATGATTTGGTCTCATCCCCTTCAAATTGCAACACTTCATAAATTGTAACAAGGGATTCTACACAAATTTTAGTTTTTTGCTCAAGTACTGTTCCACTTAAGGGTGGTTTTCTTCAGTATGTTCTTGAAATTCCTAATATTTCCACCAACCTTCTTTTAGTGTATCATATTTTTCAATTTGGCACCAACAAGATAGTTGAGTTTACCCCACATGATGTAGTTATTTGTGACCTTCATGATCCTAATAATATTGTGGCTACTAGGATTATTGATTCTTCCTCTCATTTATACTAATTTGATGGTTTTGAGAGTTCAGTTGGTTCAAGTTAATATTTCATAGCACATGCATACTTTGTGAGTAAGATTTGGCATGAACATTTTGGTCATGTCAATTGCAGGTATCTCTAGTAGATGAGTACTTAGGCATTGGCAATAGGCCTTCTAAATATTTTGTGTACATATAGTATTTTTCTAGGTTGTTCCCTTGGTAAACATTACCAAGATTATTTTCCTATAGGTAGAGTCCCACATGCTAAGGAAACCTTAGAGTTGGTACATAGTGACCTCATGTCATTCCCAACTCCTTCCTTTTTTGGGGAAAAATATGTATCTACATTTATTCATATTTCTCTAAGTGTACATGGGTTTACTTTCTTAAGTACAAGAGTGATTTATTTGATACCTTGAAGATCTTCAAGGAATTTGCAGAGAAGTGTGTTATTTCTATTAGGAAAATACACAGATAATTGGGGGAGTATGTCAATCATGCTTTCAGGGATTTTTGTACAAAGCATGGTCTTCATCATCAACTTACAATACCTTACACCCCTTAGCAGAATGATGTTGTTGAGAGAAAGAACATACATTTATAAGATATAGAAAACTATATGATTCAATCATGAGATATACATTCTTTTTTTTGGTCTAAAGCGATGAATTGTGTCAATTATATTTAGAATTGTATGACTCATAAGGAATTGTGACATATGAATCCTAAGGAGGCTTGGTCCCACGTCAAGCCCGATGTATCTTTATTCAAAATATTTGGTAGTGAGGCTTGAGAATTCATTCCAAAATCTCACCAAAAAGCTACATAGAGGAAAATCCAACCACTCATCTTTTTTAGCTACTATGGGGATGTTAAATCATACAAATTTTTTGATCTTGTTTCTAGAGGTCTTGTTTAGGTGAGATTTTCAGTTTAATTAGTTCTTTCTTGAGATGGATTATTCATCACAAACTTCTCCCTCATTTCCTACTACTCTCTCTTCATCTCTCGAGGATGGGGATGATACTCTAGCTCTACCCCACCTCTAGATATTTATCCTTTACCCAAGTGGGCCTGCAATACTATTGGTGTAGCTAGATCCTTGGTAGGCGATCCTTCACATTCCTGTGATACTTATGCATAAACATCAAGTGTTAGTATTTTAAGTCATGTCATTTTGGATGATCCTCAGAAATTTTAAGAGGTGGAAGGTATTTCATGTGCAATAGGATTATGACAAATGAGTATTCTTCACTAGTGAAGAATACTACTTTGGATCTTGTTCCTCTTCTTAAGGGAAGAAATTTGGTTCAATGCAAGTGGGTGTACCATACCAAATATGTTTCATATGGTTCCATTGATAAGTTTTTTGGGACAAAACTAAAATTATTAATTTCAAAGTTACATCCAAATGATGGCTAGAATTCAAGTTTGCAATTTTAGTTTAATCCTATGTCAATCTGAGGTGTAGACTTTTGAAAGGCATAATGGAAATTTTCTCAAGGGTTGTAGGTAGTAAGCTAAGTATGATGAAATATAATAAATTATCGTACACAAGATTATGAATACCATAAATCTAAAATAACCCACTCATAGAAAAATAAAACAGTCATACTACAAGTTCTATTGATTCTACTACAGGAATAGACCAATATTTATTCTTTTTTTAGTGATAATGTTCAAACCACTTAGAATACTTATCAAACAATACTTTCACTTAGAAAAATAAATACAAATATTCCTTTGAATTCTCAAATAATAACTGAAATAGAAATTTCATACGCTATTCATAAATAAATCACTTTTATCCACAAATCATACATGCAAATAAAAGGAAACCACAACCATACTAATAAAAATACTTAAGTGAAAAAAAAAAAAAAGATATCACCAAGCTTCCCAAGGAGTGGGCCCTTCCTACTGGTCAACAAGGTGATTAAGAAATTCTACTGCAACACTTCTTACTCAAAGCATAGATTATAGTTATGAATATGTTTTTTTAGATTAAAAAGAGTGTACCTTTATAAGGTGGTAATTGTAGAGAATGAAATTTTCTACCCTCGAGTCTTGAGACAAGAAAGAGTGTTCAAGGTGAAAATGGTCCTCAACTACCTCAAGGAATAAAGCTCAAGTCACAAGGTAAAAAGGCGAGGCTCTAGAATTAGAAAGAGTAGATTACAAAGGTCTTTTGGATAGATTATCAAGCTCTCATAAAAGGATGGCAATGCATCCCAAGGAAAAAAGTGTGACGCGTTGGCATCTTAAAGGTGCACTAGCATCTTGTACAAACCAAAACCAAGACTATTGCAGAAAACAACAAAATTACTACTTACAATCCTAATTACTAGGAACTCTTGAAATGTGAGAAAATAAACTGAGAGTAACAAAACTAAAATAAGGTAAAGTAAACTAAGTGAAATATAGATTAAATGGAATGTAAATGATAAAACTAAGGAGGAAAAAGAAAGTGCTCACAATAACCCAAGTAATGAAGCCTCCAACAAATAAATACCTTCAATACATGCACAAATAAGACCAAGAGAAAATGTTGGGGTTGTTTAGGGGCTTGCCTCAGTCAAACCCCTATTTCAATGTTTCCACCTCCACATATAGCCAGATAGATAGATAAAGAAAATAATAGACAATGAAATAGACAAATATATTAGATAGACAATGCATAGACAAGGGATGTGATAAATCCCAAGATGATCAAAGACACAAGATAAGAGATAGATATCACCTGCAAGGCTCAAGGAAACTAAAGAGAGAGAGAGAGAGAAAGAAAGAGAGGGTTGTGAGATCCAAGAGAGTTGCAAAGAGTGTTATAATAATGTGAGAGCATTGTAGCAAGCAAGAGAGTTGTGCAGGCTTGAGAGAAGGAGAGAAAGAGAGAAAGAGTAAGAGACCAAGACAGAAAGATCCAACAAAAGGGCAATAGAATGAAAGATATCAGTTTAAAAGAGAGAATAGGAGGGAAAAGAAGGTTCTCCAACTGTTACAAGTTGACCCGAGCTATTTACACTAACCAAGGTAGGTGACAAGTGGCAACAGGCTCAGAAATGGTTGTTTGAACGTTGAAATGTCACAGGATGCTAATGTGATGTGCTGACATGTGCACAACACACTAGTGTCTAGAAAAATCACACTAAAAAATGGTGGGAATAAGGAAAGCACAAGGTTCGATGCAAAGTTGACACATAAAGGTAGCTTTTGAAAAGGGGTCTTAAGCATCCTAATGTTGGGAAGATGTGTCTCAACCTTGCAATTATATAAGGTACTGTTGATGCATAAGTATTGTTGATAAGTCCACGACGAGGGGCACGGGTGGGTTTCCTCCCACAAGGGATCTAAGGGCAGTGTGCCCCGGTGGGGCCTCGGGGGCAGCGCCCCCAAAAGGAAAATTTTATTTATATTTTATTATTGTAAATTTGGACCATTCATCATTAGGTTTTAGATCTCATGATCGATATTTTATTAGCTTGAATTTCCCTAGAAGGAAACCCTATTTTATGAGGGCATTGTATTATGGCTAGGTATTGTAATGTATTCTGAGATTTTGATAGTGGTCATGTTGCCTCTAGATCTCTGGTTGGTGATACTCCTATGAGAAGCTTGCTCTGCAAGTATATTGTAATCTTTGTGATTTTTGAATAATATATTGGGTGGATTTTGGAGTGTGGGTTTTTTCTCCCAAAAGGGTTTTCCCCGCGTAAATCACTGTTTTTTGGTATGTATGATATTTATGTTTATTTCTGTTTAAGTTTTTGTAACTGAAAAGATCTATAAAGTTTTGCATTATTCTCCTCTCAAGATTATTGTAGGAAGTTCTTCCGCTACCTTAGCTTCCTTACACCTGAGAGGAGAAAAGGCAGATGCAAGGGCTAAAATGATCCTACACAAATACGAAGGGAGTGGACACTAAAGTAGATACAAAAGTGTAGGTGAAATTGCCACGGGGTGCAATTTCTTGATACTACAATAATACCTACATATATTAAAGTTTGTAACCATAATGTTGAAGATAACTGATTTAGTTATGTTGTCCTACAACCCATAATCACAAAAGAAGTCTTTTCAATTGATGATATTTTAGTAAATAAAACAAATTCAAATAGAGTTTATGGTTTACAATTATCACACAAAACTAAAATGTGGTCATTGGCCACAAGGTTAAAATAATATACTAAATGTATTTTCTTGTTGTATAACAAGGTGATAATATTTTAAAAAACTATACATCTTCAACATCCTTCACCACACAACTCCTAAATGTGTCCAACTATGGGAATTTATGTGCAACCATTTTCAGCTAATTGGATTAATATTCCCATAAATCAATAACTTAAGCATATTTTATTCTTTTAAAACATATTAAATAACTTTTCATTTTATATGGCTAACAAATGGAAAAATAGGGAATTAATGTGGAAGTTGAATAGGTGGATTTAGGCATAAAAAGGATTTTGGGTATAAAAATGTAAACAGATTTTTAGCTTTTCAAAGTTCAAGGCTTTTATTTTTGCAAAGGGGTTCTCTCAGGTCAAATGAATTGACTATTTTGAGACCTTTTTCCTTGTTGCCAAGATGAATTCTATTCACCTTGTACTTTTACTTGCAGCTTCATGGGGATGTACAGTATCTTAGATGGATGTGAAGAGTGTTTCCTTCACAACAACCTTCATGAGGAGATTTATATGGAACAACTAGATGGTTTTGTTTAAGAATATTCACTAGTTTTCAAGCTTCATCATTCATTATATGGTCTCAAACAAGCCCCTAGGGCTTGGTATGATAAACACTTTTTTTTATTTCTTCTAGTTTCACATAGTGTCATTTTGATCTCACAATGTACATTTAGAGACAAGAGGGTGATATTTTGATCCTTGTATTATATGTAGATGATTTGATTCTTACAAGTGGTGCATCCTCCATAATCTAGAGTGCTTAGAGAGATTTGATGGAGCAGTTTGAGATGATAGATATTGGCCTTCTACACTACTTTCTTGGTTTACAGGTTATTCATTATTTGGATAGGATTTCTATTTTTTAGAAGAAGTATGCTCTTCACATGCTTTAGAGTTTGAAATTTTTGATTACAGGAATGCACCCACACCATTTAAATTGGGTGTTTTATTGTCTTCCACTTGTTCTACTCCTTCAGTAGATGCTACATTATATAGGTAGTTGGTTGGTAGTCTCTTGTACCTGAAACATTCTAATCCTAATCTTTCTTTTTGGTTGGTCTTGTCTCCCATTCTCTCATGATCCACATTAGAGTCATTAGCAAGTTGTCAAACATATTTTGAGATACATTTAGGGTACCTCACATTATGGTATTCACTATACATCAATAGATTATTGGATTGTTGGCTTCACTAACTCAGATTGGGTTGGTGATTTTAATGATATAAATTCTACTTTTGGCTTTATTTTTTTCCTTAGTTCTAGCCCCATTGCATGGTCTTGCAATAAAAAAATTCTATTGTTTTATCATCTATAGAGGTTGAGTGTCGTGCAACAATTTTGGCCATCTAGGAGGCTTTATGGATTTTTCAATCATTGACTAAGTTCAGTTTTCCTCCTGATAGTCCCTACTATTATTTGGTAAGACAATTAGATGGCATCCACATTTCTCACAACTCAATGAAGAATCAAAGGATAAACACATTGACATCCACGCAAACTTTATTTGATAGTTGATTCAAGATGGTTTTCTCACCTTGGAGTACATACCTACATAGTAGCAGGTTGTAGACATATTCACAAAACATTTAGCATTTCCTCATTACCTCCAGTTGTGATTGATTCTTGGGGGTATAGGAAGTTATCCTTGGAGGGTCTCTGTAATGAAATAACTTGCATAATGGAAGATATAATATGAAATATTTTGAAAATACTTGATAATAGCTAAGAAAATCAAGCCACTTCGAGGGGTAAAACCTCCAAATATCTCCAATGAGAACATGATTCACAATATGATAATAAAATAAGACTCACTACCTCATATATATACCTTATTTATGCCTAGAATATCACCCAGGCCAACTTAGATATCCCTATATAAGCCTTAGTGATGACCTAATTAACTAAATAACAATATAACAATGATAATATGACTTAGTTAAGAGTTAATATAGCCACAAGTTGACTATTCATAACCCTACGTATGCTCTAATATTAAGGGTGTAGCATGCTTGTAAGGATCAGGACCCAATTCAATCTCACAAAAATGATCAATAAAGTTCAATAATTCATAAGCATGGAATATAAATGAAACAACTATATTAAGTAAACATATATCATAACACATCCTCATATGTGTAGTGCATAATCCAGGTAAAAACATATAATATTTGATATACAAGAAATACAATTTAGGCTCTCATGCCATGTAAACAACTAAAGATACAATCTGGAAGTACAAATACAAATAATGATACAAGACTAATGTGAGGAAATATACAATGCAGTCTCCACCCGTCACCGACCCTCATAATCATTCGCAAGTCAAGAGATGAGAACATGGCTTAGGCACTTTTTCGCCCAACCACGAAGCTTACACTTCCCCAAAATTATTCCTACTCGAAGAATACCCGACCCTACATGAAGTACCTAGCAACTTGGAAATAAAAAGAAAGAGGGAATCTTGGTGCAAGCCTAATGTATATACATGTATTTCTAGCATGAACATGCAATGTCCTTGCAGTGTCATAAAATTTCACACCTTGCAATTTCACCTACACTTTTGTATCCACTATAATGTCCACTCCCTAGTATTTGTGTAGGCTTATTTTAGCCCTTGCATCATCCTTTTCCCCTCTCAGGATGCTCAAGACCCCTTTCAACAACTACCTTTGTGTGTTAACTTTATGTCAAAACTTATGTCTTCCTCGTTCCCACCATTTTATAGCGTGATTTTTCTAGACACTAGTGCACCATGCGGACATCCATGTATTACACTAGCATCCCACAACATTTCAACGTTCATACGACTATTTTTTGGGTGCCTTGTTATTGTCACTTACCTTTTTCGGTGGTATGGCTTGGGGCACCTTGTAATAGCCCGAGAACCTTCTTTTCCCTCCTTTTCTCTCTTAAAAATTCATATCTTTCATTGTATTGATCTCTCTTGTTCTTTTCTATCTTGCTCTTTCATTCTCTCCTCTCTTTCTCTTTCTCTCTTGCTTGCACAACTCTCTACAACTTGCTACAATAACACTCTCACGTTCTCACAACATTGCCTACAACTCTCTTGGATCTCATAGTTCTCTCTCTCTCTCTGTGGCTTCCTCAAGCCTTGTAGGTGATATCTACTTATCTTGTACCTTGGAGCATCTTGGGATTTCTCACATCCCTTGTCTATGCATTTTTACTATCTCATCTATTTATCTATTTCACTATCTATTATGTTCTCTATCTATCTATCTAAATTTTTGTGGAGGTGGGAACACCTAAATGGGGGTTTGACTGAGGCAAACCCCTAAACATCCCCAACAATTTTTCTTGATCTTATGTGTGCAAGTATTGAAGACATTTATTTATTGGAGGCTTCATTGCTTGATCGGTTGTAAGTGTTTTCTTTCTCCTCCTTAGTTTCATCATTTACATTGCATTTAACCTACATTTTAATTAGTTAGTTTACTTTATTTCATTTTTGGTATTCTTTATTATTCTCTTGAATTCTTAAGAGTCCTTAACAATCAAATCATTATAAGTCATTTAGTTTTTTTTTGTGATATTCTCAGTTTTCAATCTGTATGAGACACCAGCGCACCTCTAGGATGCTAGTGCGTTATGATGTCCTTTGTGTGTTGCACTATCATCCTTTGGATGAGAGCCTGTTAGTCTATCTAGAAAACCTCTGTGATCTACTCTTTTTTATTCTTGAACTCTTTCCTTTTATTCCATCACTTGATCTTTATTCTTTGAGGTAGTCATAAGGTATTTGAGCACCATTTTCTCCTTGAAGACTCTTGCTTGTCTTGAGACTTGAGGGTAGAAGATATCCTCCTCTACATTTTGGTGAACCTGAAGTGAACACTCATTTCATATAAAAAAAGGGACAAATCCAAGATTTTCCCTTCTAAGAAAAAAAATCTAGGTTGCTGCCTCAAACCCCATTCCATGCCATCAAAATAGAAATAATACACCGGCTTTCGACCAAATTGTTTATGTATTGTTCATTACTACTTTAAAAATGCATTTAATATCTTCTTTTATTAGTTCACTTTCTAATTTTATTCAAAGTGATAATAATGTTCCATTTCAAGCATGTGATGGTGACTTGGCTTTTCCTATGTCACACAATATCTTTGATCCTTCCCAAAAAATCCTCTTGTTTTGAAGGATATCTTATTGGTGCAAGAAGATGAAATAATTGATACTTTTCTTAATGTTACTCTACCTTTTCATTCCAATGCACTCTCTTCTGGTGATGATGCATTAGTGAATGATGAAGCTCCGCTCACAATGGATCCTCCAAGGATATATGTTGAGCATATTTCTTCAAACAATTCCTCCATTAGTTGTGATGCATACGTAAATTTTATTGTATTCTTTGTTGCCCCTCAACGGCCTAAGAGATCGGTCATTTATGTGACTTTGACTAGTCCTAAAATAATTTATTTCATTTGTGGTGTATAGTTTAATAGTGAGGCTCCCTCTTATAGAGTGGCATCCCATACTTATAATACTTGAAGAAATAAATTAAATTTTGATCAACCTACTTCTTTACCACCTTCTCAACCAAGCCTTCCTCAAGCACCTAGACCTACATCTAAGTGACCAAGTGAGTATGATCTTGTCAAGCAACTTTGTGTTACTCCCGCCAAGATCTCATTTTGGGATTTGCTTCAGACTACTCTAGTTTACTAGGGTATGCTTCAGGAAGCCTTGTATTGTCTTTCCTTCTTCATCTAGGCTGATGGATATTAATGCATTGAAAGATTATTCATGTGGATTTGTTGAATATTACATTCTATTCACAAGAGCTCCCACCTCAAGAAGTACAGAAGGAGGTGGATCCCTTAATAATAATAATTAACATTAATAATATCGGTATTAGACATACTCTTGTTGACATCGGTTATGTGCTCAATGTATGAAGTATTGATCTATTGCCTAAAATTAAAATTGATTTAGCTTCTCTTGCTTCTTCTTCTTTGTATATTCGTGGATACGATAGTACTGGGCAATAAGCCCTAGGAATGATAATATTTCCTTTGAGGTTGGGACTTATTACCATACACACGCTTGTATTGTTATGTCAGGAAAATTATATAATCTTCTTCTTGGTAGAATTTGGATTCATGATATGGGTTTAGTCCCGTATACCTTGCATAGATCTATTAAATTAATTCATAATAATCAAGTAGTCACAATCAGGGTTGACCCTAATGTCGTACACTTATGTGAGATGGTAGTTGTCGCTCAAGCTTCAATTGTGCTAACACTTAAGATTCTTGTCCCTTTAATATCTTCCAATGTGTTGATATCTACTCCAATAGTACTTGTTACAAAGTATACTCTTGAGACAGATGTCCATGAAGAAGATCCTCTCGAAGCAAGAAATCTTGAGTCTACTCCTACTTCTCTATAAAATACATGTCTCGGTGATGATTGGGGTTCCTTAGACTTTACATCATCTTTCATTGGGGAATATAAAGTCAAATTGATCTACTTAGACCTTCCAACACTATCATTTACACCCATTGTCAAAGGTTACTATTCTTCTATATTGCGAGACAATGTGAATAACAATTGTAATGTCCTTAATGTTGATCCTCTCACTTCTGAGGAGTTGCAATCACATTATGGCTTTGGATTAAATATTCTTTCTAAGCATGGATACAAAAGAAATGGTCTTGGGCACATGGAACAAGGAGTTAAGGTCCTTTTGGAACTATTACCTTACTCTTTTGCAAGGGGTTTAGGTTACAAGCCTTCTCGCTTGTCTCCATCCCCTCCTCCATTGTCTACTGTCTTCATGTATTCTTCTTGTGATAAGTCAAACTTTTCTCCACAAGAGAAAGGGTTGCTTCCTACTCATTCTTTCTCTGAGAAAGATCATATTTTGTTTAGGCTTCTCAAAGATCACTTAATTACTCTTCCTCCTCCTACACATAAGAAGTTTCAAAAACATGATAAATCAAAGCATTCTTTCTATGCATACCATCAATTTCCTGGGCATTCAAATAGTGAAAGTAAGGTCTTGAAGGATAAAATACAATAACTTCTTGATTCAAGTGTCATCACTCTCCCATTTGACGATACACTTATCTTTTTTTCACATGACAAGTGATATGGAGGTCTACCTTTTTCCTATCCATTCTAAGTATCTTCTCATGAGGTTCCTACACCTCCCTTCTATTGTGTTGATGTCTGCTATGTGGTATTCACAGTTTTTCCTGCTCACTACCATTCATGATCGTACACAATTGTGTGCAACCATAATTTCTCTTTGGTAGCGACACAATAGTATCTAGCATGGTCACCCTCCCCTATATGTTGGGGGCAGAGGTAACTTTATTTGGAGGTATGTGTCCTTCTTGAGGATCCCCTCTCATCTCTATGTCTTTTTCTTCTCCTTAGAATGACATGTGCTCTTCTATGTAGAAAACATCATTCTAAGGGGGGGCTATCATATCTGCTTGATTTTCAACAAGGAGTGTTCTTTCAAAAGGATTCCTTGGTGAAATTTTCTTTTTAAAAAAATCCCTTGACGAAAGAATCCCTTGTTGAAAACTTCACTTTTCAAATGAGTATTCTTTTAAAAGGATTCCTTGATGGTAGGATCACTTGCGAAAAATTTTATCTTTGAAAAGGAGTGTTCTTTCAAAAAGGTCCCTTGGTGTCTCGATGTCTTATGAAAAGGGTTCCCTAATGAAGAACCCCTTTGTAAAAATATTTTCCAAAATAATTCTTTGGTGTCTTATAATTTATTTCTTATTTTTGATATTTGACATCCTTGTGTCTTGATGTCTTGATGACTCATATCTTGGCATCTAGCTTGGGGGCATCTTGACTAGATTTATCTTATATCTGATATTTGACATCTTATGTCTCAGTGTCTAGATGTCTTATATCTTGGCATTTAGCTTGGGGAAAAACTGACTAGACCTATCTTTCTATGACTGCCATGCAATGTAGTTTGTAGTAGCCATGGGCTTAAAGTGCTTGTCGTATAGACTCTATCCATGCTAGCCATACCTATCAACATTGTCTTATATCTGATAAGATTGTGTCTTATTGTGTCTATAAAAATTCTCATGGTTTCTATTTTTTTTTTCTTTTTCACCCAATATGTTTGTCTATAGCAAACATATTTGTGGTGAGTTTACAGTTACAAGATAGAAGAATCGTGTCCTCTTCATGTACATACTCAACTTTACAATTGTATATTAGATTGAAGACCTACATCTTCTTCATCTTGGGTATATAATTATTTTTCTCTTTCACATTGGTTGCTTCCCTATCTTTTGGATGTATTCTTCTCTTCAAGCAATCAATATTTACATTCTTCTCTTCATTCAAGAATTCTTCTATGTATTATTTCTTAATTTGGGGACTGGTGGAACCCCTAAATTTTTTGTGTTCCACTAGGTTTTAAATCCTTATCTGGATAATTATTTGGTTTTGGGATGTGTCTTATGCTTAGGGTTTTGTTTTTCCTACGTCTTAGGGTTCTGTCTATGCCCTAAACCCTTAAAAAACCCTAAGTATTGCTAGGTCCTTTGGCTTATGTTCTAATTCTTTGGTGACTTGTTATAGCTTGTTCTTATTTTTCTAAGTCAAGGCTTGAGTCATCAAACTCATCCATTTATCGGCCCCATCGCCTAGCTCAACCAGTCGCTACTTGCTTGAAATATTTTTAACTACGTATATAGTCATTCGGGTCTAAAAATGCCAAAATATTTCATGTATTTTCCTATGTCTAGGTTCATGAATGTCCAAAGTATTTTATCTTATTTTACCTATCCGACGACCCCTTTTGAGTCATCATCTAGTGCACATGCCTTTTAAAACACTTAAGTTGTGGTCATTGGGTCCCACTGCTTTGGTTTCATTGGTTTCCCGCTAGCCCGTGACATTAAAATATTCATGGGAAAAACCTAGCGGGCCAGCGAGTGTGGTGATGCGTTTCCATTATATGGTGGGTCCTACAAGGTTCATGAAGTAGTGACAGTGAAAGGTATTGAAATCAATGGTTAAGATGTGATCCTAGGAGTTAGTCCTGGTTGTTCCCTGCCAACCCTCAGGGGACCCATAGGCAAGTCTTAGCTATCAGCAGGGCAACGAGCGTGCACCACGTGGCATCATCTGTATCGTCAGAGGGACTATTGAAGGAATTAAATATTTTGTTGATTTGTTTTGGAAGACATAGTAGCATTTAAAAGGTGAGCTACTAAAAGGATTATTATGCACATGGGTAAAAGTTTGAAAAGATGTTTTAATCTCAGTTGTCCATCATGAAAGAACATCAACAGCTTGGGCGTAAGCTTGAAGATTAAAAGGTACACATATTGAGATGTACTAAATGAATCTGGACCATTTCCCGCCAGCTCGCAATTGTCATTCAACATCCTTTAGATCTAAGAGGGCTAGTGAGCAAGTGCCACATGGACTCTTTCGTGTCTCGTAAAGTGTTGTGGGGTTGTCGAGCTCGCAAGGAAGGTGTACATTTGGCACAAATATGATCAATTGGATTTGATTCAGCACAAATCAAATTTTCAAACTTATTTGACTCCATCTGAGCTGAACATCAATCCAGATCATGAGGAGATCAACGACTAGAATTTAAAGTTGCCAAATTGGTGTCATAGAGCTGTTCTGGTTCGCATGAGTGAGCAATAATGGCAAAGTTGATTTTTTTTGCTAAATTGAAGGATTTTTTACAATAAAAATTGGTTTTAAAGCATAATTGAGATCGCAAAAACATTCTAAAGCATCAAGAAGCTATTGAAGTGCATTTTGAGCTCTTGGCATCCGTGAATTAGGGTTTTTCTACGTCGGCAAACTAGTAATTTAAAACCTTATCTCTCATGCTCAATTCCTTGCAATTTCTATAGGTATTGCTATTTCTATGATTTGAGTAGGGTTCTAGGACTTCTTTTAAGGTGTGAAGTTTTTCAAATTGCTTTTAATTGTCTAAATTACATTACCCATTTGTGTAAAATTTGAGTTTGTGAAACCCTAGTTTGAATTGCATGTTAAGTAAAATGGCACCAAGAGTCCAACCCCTTAGCTATGCTAAGAAGAGAACTCTAGTCCAAGACCTATTAGACCAATTGAAACCCTCAAAAAATGACAAGAGCATATGGAAGCGCATGTTTCAAGGTCTGAGAATGACAGATGGTATATTTGAAAGACAACATGCCATCAAAGATGCCACATTTTCATACACAGGGTGGACATTATTTCAATACTGGTTTGGTAATAGAAATACCAAAATCCCTATATGTAACCCATGGAGATTAGACATGGGCAAGCTGATTATCCCAAATGTATATCTTGACATAAACTTCCTCAAAGTTATTGCAGCTAACTATGACCCTAATTTTAGGGTAGTTAGAACACACTCTAGTAAGAACATGGTTTGGGTTATCAGGGAAGAGCTCACAGAGGTTTTTAGATTAAACCAATGGAGTGATGAGATGGAGGAGATTGATCAAAAGAAGTTGAGAGAAAAATATGAGAAGGTGAGACCAACTTTTAAGGTCTTAGTACTGGCACATTTCTTGGCAGCAAGAAAGGGAGGAAGCAAAATTATATTAGGTCCATCTGACATAGAACCCTTCCCAATCAAATACTTTGCAGTCTACTTCCAAAAGACCTTTTACTCCCTTTATCAAATTTTGGGATTTGATACAGCCTCAAGCATGCCAATTACACCTATGTAGATGGCTTCCAATATACAACATCCCACTCTCAACACTTCTTATAATTTTTCTACCTATTTTTCAGAGAAGATACATAAGGTATTGGTAGCTTTGAAGAATGGTGAGACTGGAGTGAGGTTTTGGTGGTACTCCTTGTTCATGCACATGTTTTTGTATAAGGGTGTTGACTTCTTTGGGAATGATATGGAGTTGAAGAGATAGGTGAATGGTGTTGATATGCTTGTCCAAACATGGACCCACTTTTGGATAGACATGAGAAAAAGTCTAGTTTTGTAGTCTTCTCAAACATTTTTCCTTCTAAATTGATGAGAATTTTGATTCTAGATATGCCAAGAATTTCAACTAAGTTACATGATTTCCTTAGGCCTAAGGAGAGGAGACCGGATTTATGGGTTGATCACAATTGGGGGGATGTAATTCCCTATCAGGATTTCAAAATTATCCATGTGTATGGAACAAGAAAAACACCTCATGTACTCCCTAGGGATGTACCTTTAAGGGTTTTCTTTCTAGAAGTCATGTGGCAACTTGGTGATGTTGAGGACAATCACTTGGTCAACATGAGGAAAGGAACTTTCTTTTCTGCTTACATAGTATTCTCATACTTTGTCATGACAACTGATGGATGGAATAATCTGATTGACAAGCTCAAGCCTTATGGAATGAAGTGGTGAGCACATAGGAACCATGACCCTGAAGGTTTTATGGTATGGCTAAAGGACAAGGTAAAAGGTGGTAAATTTATTCATAACTTCTATTTCCCTGAGGACGTTATCATAAATAATTT
Organism: Sequoia sempervirens; assembly: GCA_007258455.2. Lineage (NCBI taxonomy): Eukaryota > Viridiplantae > Streptophyta > Pinopsida > Cupressales > Cupressaceae > Sequoia > Sequoia sempervirens. The sequence continues at coordinate 540,614,022 of VDFB02270651.1, read as the reverse complement.
TGACTTTCAAATTAAAGAGGACAACGATATGAAGTGGATTGTTTTCAATAAATTAGAAAGAGAAATGCAAGTAAAGGATCCTCAATTTGACGCTCTCTCTGATATAAAGAATGAGATATTGAGAGTGGAAGCAGTTTTCTAGAATTTTGATACATTTGTTGCAAAGTTGAAGGAGGAAAGAGTGATCCAAGATAAAGGAAAGGTTGTGGTTTCTGAGGAACAAGATAAGGGGAAAGCCCCTACAGTAGAAGAAAGGCCAACATACCAGCCACCAAAGAAGGTACATGTCTTTGCTAGGAGGAAGAGCATTGTAAAGAAGTAATTAACAATTTCCACCCCTACCCAATCAGAGGGGTCAAGGGAATCTTCTCCTTGGAATCAACTCCCACCAACTTCACCCCCACATTCATCCACCCCATAGATTATTGAGTTGGATTCACCACCCAGAGGGCCATCTCCACCATCAAAGAAGCAAGGGTTGAATCAAGTGGCCTTGTAGATTATCCCACAGATGAATCTGATGAAGAGATTTTTGTTAATGGAGATGAGATGAGGCAAGGTATTCCATCTCCCCCAAGAGACATAGTGCCACAAAGCTTTATCCTTAGATTGAGCAAAGCATATTTAAGTGGGGTAAACAATTCTGATTATGTCAGAGCAGAGGCATGTGAGAAGTTCATGAATGCTAATGCTTTTGTTAAAAAACAAGATTTTCAAGAGTATGTCTGGAGAGCTCAGAAGGATGAGTATGTTGAAAGAATTGACTTGAAAAGGATTGCAAATCCTGAGCTATCAATATAATTTATAGAAGCTAAGGTTTGTGAAGAGATGAGAGTTAAGTACCAGGATATAACAACAACTGAGGGTCAAGAACTGGTTAGAAAAAGTGGTGTGTTATTGTTTCTAGAATGGGATCTTTCCTCAACTATTGCTTTTTACATAGTAAGGAGGCATGATGCCCCTATATTTACCAATGAGGAAGAAGTGACACTGGCTTTACAGAGATCAACATTCAGTTCCCAATGGGACACATTGGCTATTTGGGATTTACCCCCAAGCAATAAGAAGCCAGAGGTTGCAAAGTTAGCTATAGGGTTGAGAGGAGGATTGGTGATTAAAAGAGTATTTGATACAACTGTAGTAGAGGCAACTACATTGAATGTGAATGTAGCTCAATTCACAAAAGCTATAGTGGAATCTCTGACAAAGGAGGGATAAATTTAAGACAAGATATAATGAAACGATAACTAAGTACAATAAGGGACAACAAAAGATTGTTGAGATGCAATTGGAGATTACCTTGTTAAAGGAAAATTTTCAATCAATGTATGCACCAGGCCCTTCACAAGAAGCAATTATTCCCCCTCCATCGCCATCAGAGAAAACACCATCTTCTCTTGCTCATTCACCTCTTCCAACTCAAATGGAGGTTGTACCTCTTGATCATGATGATGTTCCCATTGCACAGTCACCTCCAAGCACATTAGTTGCACCTCCTACAAAGGAAATCACTAAGGAAGCATTGATGGAACAACTCAAAACTTATGAGGAGAGGTGCCAAAAATTTGATAAATCACTTTATCTGAGCAACATGAAGATTGTGATAGTGGTATTGGAGCATTTGAATAAAGGGATTGAGAAAATATTAATTAGTATTCATTCAAATTATTCTTCTATGTTTGATGCAATAAGGAGTTTTGACAGGGATAAGGAATTTTCCATCCCATTGATGGACAAGTCGATCCCTAGATTCCAAGAATTGAGATACATGGCTATTGGGTGAAAGAATGATGTCAATAAGTCACTCATCATTGTGCCAACCCTCAAACTTGTGAATGGAATTAAGGAATTTCAAGGGTTGATTGAGACATTGGAAATGAAAATCAGGGAGCTAGTACAAAGGTTTGATGAATGGAGTTTCAGTTTACTCCCAAATATTTTGAATGAAGATGGTAAAGTCAAGCCTCTGCAACAATGGAAGGATCAAGCAAGCAAAGTGATAGAAACTCAGGAAACATTGATTTGTGATGGAGTTGATGTGGATATGTTGAAGAACAATATGGATAATCTTTCTCACACAGGTATATTGCTTGAGGAGTTTGATAAAGAGGCTAACTAGGTGGTTATAAAATACAGCCCATATAGGCTCAAAGTAGATGAAGTCATGACATTTGACTAGCCTTTTGATGAGGATTTTGAGCTCTGGAAGACAAAGTATGTTGATATTCTAGACTTGTAGGTTGTTGCAGTGGTAGGATGGTGATGAAATTTTGATCTTTTCATCAACTATCAATGATTTTCAGTGAGGATAGTTGTAGCATGAGGAATACAATATATGGCCTGGAAACAATACAAATTAGGCCTTTGATATGTCAACATTCAAATATTGTATCTCCCTCAATTTTAAAGTTGATGACATGGGCTGTTGATGTGGAAATGTTTTGGTATATTCTTTTCTCTTATTTTCATGCTTTTCATCTTCAAATTTTGGAGCATGTGGAAAATGTGTTGCTACTCATGCAAAGAACTTCTTCACTAACTAAAGATCCTTTTGGAAGGTAGGAGATATCTTCATCAATGAATGAGAAATAACTTTTCTCTCATATGGACATCTCCCTTGGGTTTTGGAAAATATAATGGTCTTTTGAATGTAATTGTGAATGCCAAATGAAAATGTGACATGTGTACATTGGCCCGAGGCTTGTTTTTCTCCCTTATTTTTATAAAAGGGAATTCAGGGCCAATTGTACAGGTTGTTGATTGATCTTAGAGAAAAAAAAATTGTACAGAACGAATACAGAGAATAGAATAGAGTCTACATTTAAGTTATGAGTCTTTTATTTTTGTAAACACTTTGATAGTAGTACTAGCATTTGATTATAAAGGATGGCATATCCTTAAAGCTAGTTCTCTCCTAATGTATTCATCATTTGAATTATCAATGAAATAATCATGGGTTGTTTCAATGGTCTTTATTATTTTTGATGAATGTATGGTTTTGTCTTTGTCTTGATTCAAAGAATTGGTTAAATTGCTTGGATGAAATAATAGGTTTAAATGGTTTGAATGTCAGGATATGATAATAAGTTCTGGTTTTGAGTAATTGAGAATGATGTTGTAATGCAACATTGTGTAAGCTTTGCGATGCTAAGTGTTAACTTTTTTTCAAGTTTGTTTGCATCTAATTAGACTCCATACCTTGAATTAAGACACTGTTTTGCAATTTGTGTTTGTGTTGCAATATTCTTGGTCATTCACAAATAGTACATTCAAATCACTTAATTCTTTAAAATTCTTGTTGAAATATATGTCAAGTCAGGATCTATCGTGCTCTATTTCTTTTGAAACAAATTAGTATGTAAGGATTTGCCATATCTTTGCAGTTATTGAATTGTCGAGCAATTATAAGTAGAGCTTATCTATTATTTACAATGTATGAGGTTAAATGGAACAAAGGATCTTAAAATAAATTGTGTGGGATCACCCTCTCAGTTTTTTCAAAGCCAAAAGTGTTAGAGGAAATCCTTTGTAATATTTCACTCGTCCGTTGTCCAATCCCTCCAATTAGCTAACCATTGGAAGATGGCAATTCCATAGGTTGTATTGTGAGATCAGCTTGGTTCATTAAAAATAACCAACAAGGACGACACATAGTACTAAGAAAACCTTCTACATTGAGGTCTCTTTCACTTTGCTAACCCAAATCCTTTAGTTTGTTATGTGCTTAAGTGTATGTGTTATCCATGTTATTCTAAATATCCATATGTTCTAACCCCATGATGTAATGACTCTTTTATATTCTAACCTTGTTGTATTGTGCAGATCTTTCCTATCTAGCACATTTTTTGTAGGTCTTCACCCTAGGGGGTATGCTCCCTTGGTTTGAAGAGCTATCTGATTCCTCTAGAATATACTTTTGGCACCATGATGTTATTTATGTTTAGTATATTTCCTTTAGCGTGCATATTCATGTAGATTCATATGATTGCTAAAGTGGGGGTAAAATGTAGTATCATAAAATTGCACCCCTTGCAATTTCACCTACACTTTTGTATCCACTTTAGTGTCCACTCCCTTAGTATTTGTGTAGGCTCATTTTAGCCCTTGCATCAGCCTTTTCCCCTCTCAAGGTGCTCAAGACCCATTTTCAATAGCTACCTTTACACGTCAGCTTTGTGTCAAACCTTGTGTCTTCCTTGTTCCCACCATTTTGTAGCGTGATTTGTCTAGACACTAGTGCACCACATAGACATCCATGTGCCACACTAGCATCCCATGGAATTTCAACATTTAAACAAGCATTTTCCAGGTGCCTCTCCACTTATCATTTACCTTTGTTGGTGGTAACAGCTTGGGAACCTTATTTTCCCTCCTTTTATCTCTTTTAAATCTATTTCTTTCATTCTATTAATCTCTCTTGGTCTTTTCTATCTTGCTCTCTCATTCTCTCCTCTCTTTATCTTGCTCTCTTGCTTGCACAACTCTCTACAACTTGCTACAATAGAACTCCTATGTTCTCAAAGCGTTTCCTACAACTCTCTTAGATCTCACAACTATCTCTCTCTCTCTTTGGATTCCTCAAACCGTTTAGGTGATATCTACTTTTCTTGTGCCTTTGAGCATCTTTGGATTTCTCACATCCCTTGTCTATTTATTTTTAATATCTTGTATATTTATCTATTTTAATATCTATTATTTTCTCTATATGTCTATCTGGTTGTCCGTGAAGGTGGGAAAATCAAAACGGGGGTTTAACTGAGGCAAGCCCCTAAATAACCCCAACAATTTTCCTTGATCTTATGTGTGCAAGTATTGAAGACATTCATTTACTTAAAGGCTTCATTGCTTGGTTAGTTTTAAATGTTTTCTTTCTCCTCAGTTTCATCATCTATATTGCATTTAATCTATGTTTTACTTAGTTTACTTTATTTCAGTTATGTTATTCTTCGTTATTCTCCTACATTCTTAAGAGTCCTTAGCAATCGGATTGCTAGTATTCATTTAGTTGTTTTCTATGATATTCTTGGTTTTCAGTCTGTATGAGATGCCAACATGGCACAAAAATGACAACGTGATCACTCTATCCAAAAAACCTTTGTGATCTACTATTTCTAATTCTTGAACTCTTGCCTTTTATTCCATCACTTGAGCTTTATTATTTGAGGTAGTCTTGAGGTAGTTGAGGACCATTTTCTCCTTGAAGAATCTTGCTTATCTCGAGAATCGAGGGTATCAAATCTCCGTTGGATGAAGTTTTTCATTGATTTCAAAGGTTATGAGTTTGTTGGCATTGTTTGTCTTTGATGTCAACTTATTAATGTTGGTTTGTCATATATGCAAGAATATGCAAGCAATAATGGTGTCCAAAGTGCTCCTTCATTTCATAGTGGTGTCAAAGTTGTTCAAAGGCAGTGTTGATGCAACATGACATGCAAAGTATTTATTCTTTGTCATTGATCTCCAAGGTTCTCATTGCTCATTCATGCTTCATTTTATTGAGTTGGCATTTCATGGTATGGTACTAATGTAAAGGTAATTGGTTGATGCAAATTGTAAAGGTGTTGATGAAAAATGAAAAGTGTAGATAGTTTCTCATTCAAAGTGTTTCTTCATGTCAAGGTCTATCATCCTAATCACAAAGTTGCTTCAGGAGTTGGTGGTATTGTTCATTGTTTTATTTTATGGTTCATCTCATAGTGTTGAGGGATTGATGTTAAGGACCACAATGGATATGCAAAGAACTTTTTGTTACTTAAATCATCCTAAGTTAGCACTACTTTCATGACTTGTTGTCTATTTCAATGAATTATGGTGGTAACTCTAGTTAGTTTTTTGATTACTAAAATTTGCATATCTTATAGCCTAAAACTCTAAGACTAATCTAAAACCCTAAGTCTACATTTATGTTTTTTGAAGACTTTCAAAGCAAGTTCACCTTATGTTATAATTGGTAGTTGACTTGTTATACAAGGTAACATGTCCCTTAAGTGAAGACATCAAGGGTTTAAGAACATTGGTGACCAGTGCTACTCCTAAGGTTCACTGGCTAAACAGGTTAGATTAATATGTTTAGCCACTCAAAGGAAGATCAAAGGTTATTATTCAATTGTGAACTTGGTGGGTGTTAAAAGATCAAAGGTCAATTTTAAAAGATAGAGAATGGTCACTTCTCAAGCATATACTTTGACAGGTGTATGAAGCTCACCCTGGAATGTTAGTTACACTAGTTCTCTAACTGTTTGTATTCAACAATGGAATGTAGAACATTACCAATGCATTGATGTGATGCAAATTTTGGTGTGATCGATAAGAATTTTTGGAGTCGATGATACCATGTTTTTAAAAAGATATACATAGAGAGAGAGAAACTGAAATAACAGAACATCACAGAGTTATATGATGCCTCTATTTTAATTGTAGCTATGAGCAATGTTTTCTCTGCATAGATTGGAATGATCTAAATGTGGTCACAGGTGTTTGAAATTTGTTTGGAAGAAATGTCAGTGTGTGAAAGAGATCACAGGTGATTGAAGCTCTATATGTGTATTCAAAGAAGAGTAACAACCAGGGTGTGTGTTTTGAGGTGTGAAGGTAGTTTTCAAAACTAAAAATTTTGATTGATGAATTAGTGTTGATGTATGTGTAAATAAGGGAGATAGAGTTTTTGGTCGTGCAAAGATAGAACAGTGATTTGTTTGGAAATAGAGTAACCCTCTGAGTTTTTTTATTTCTTCTAAAGTGATGTATGTTTTCCAGTGAGGCATGTTGTGTAGCTAGTGAGGCTTTGTTAGTGAGGCATATTGTGTAGCTAGTGAGGCATAGAGTGTAGCCATTAAGGCATACAATTTGTAATCAGTGAGGTTTTTGGCCAGTGAGGGTTTTCGAGTGAGGCATAGTATGTAACCAGTGAGGTTTTGGTCAGTGAGGCTTAATGAAATTTATTTTCAAAGTGTTTTTTCACCCTTTT
>VDFB02270651.1:540580323-540602794 GCA_007258455.2 Sequoia sempervirens | reverse complement strand
CATTAATCTAGGGCCCCTTTTAAACAAAATGTACTTAAATTGTACCTTATTTATGGTGTTGTAAAGTGTTGTATTACACTTTCACACTCATCCAGGGTTTCATTAATTAATTGTGGTTAATTGAGCTTAATTAGCCCCTTTAATTCAAATTTAAGCCTTATTAATGACACCTTTCGAAGGATCTATCCCAACACCTAATAATCAAATTGCATAACATTTAATTTGGAAAATTCAAGGTCTTAGAAAATGGTACTAGGACCCATTCACCTTTAGTGGTGAATGGGTCCTCTCCACATAGGACCCCCCTTTCTATGTACTTTTGAGGTGGGTTTTTGATGTTCTTTCCACCTCCTAAAGCAAGGTCCTATAAAATTGTGCTAGGACCCATTCGCCTTTAGTGGCAAATGAGTCCTCCTCACATAGGACACCCATTTTTGAATTTAATTTTGGTAGGATTCTAATGATTTTCAATCCTAGATCTGGTGTCGGCTTGAATTATTTGAATTTCGGGGTTAATCTCTAGATTTAGTATAAATATGGGGTTAATTCACATAGTTTCATGCTAAGCAATCCTAGATCTTCATGAGAACTCAAAAGTACATTTACAAGAGCATTATAGAGCACTTCAAGAGCATTTTCAAAGGCATTCAAGGGAAGATTAGTGAAGCTTATTGTAGTAATTCAAGATCATTTCATCATGTCAAAGGCATAATGCATTCATGCATGTTGAGCTAAGATTGTGGATGTAGCATTGAAGATCCACTTGCAAGCATTGTTTCACATCTTATTTGAAATCAAGATCTACATTCTTCATGGCCACTTCATGTTAGTTTGCAGATTTATACTCCAAGACAACTTCCAAGGTATCAACATTGCATCATTTCATGTTTCATGCTTCAATTTCATTATTTCATCATTTGTTTAATAATTACCTACAAGGGGTTTGACTTAGGAAAACCCCTATTCACTAACAATCAATAAGTTTTTCTCCTCTTGAATGTGTGTTTGCAGATTTATAGGTTGAAGATCAAGTGGAGAACAAGTTTGAAGCAAAATTATCAAAGTTGTCAAGTTGCAAAGTTGTCATTCATAGTGCAAGAACACAAAAAGAATGCTATAGAATTTGTTACAGGTTTTCGAGAGCTGACAACCGAGGATCTGAGAGTGCAAGTATGGAACAAAACCCATATCTCAGTTTCAAAAATCCTAATAGGGACCCATTTGCCACTAAAGGCGAATGAGTCCTTTGTGACCTAAAAATAGGCTTCTTGTAGCAAGGTACACATCATTTTGGCCTCTAAAAACACCCTTCATAGTTGCTATAATAGTTAGGATTAGTTTTTTATTGTTATTTAGGCATTTTGGACCTCATAATTGAATGTTTTATAGAGAAAATTAGTGGTTTATCATCTTGATCCATTCACCTTGATGAACCCCTATATTTTTACATGTTTCAACAATTATCATGCAATTTAATTTAAACTATTTAGATATTTAATAATAAAAAATTTATATACATTTAAATATTTACATATATTTAACAATATTTTTTTTGATACATAAGCAAGGATTTATATTAATTTATAATTTTTTTTACATGGATTTCCCTCTAGGCGAAGTTTATTGTACTGCCATATCCAAACCAGAGAGAAGACCGACAAACATTACCAATCAAAATGAAACTGATAGAATGACCACCCTTATGCAATATTATAACCAAAGTGTCCATGCAAGGACACACAACTTTCCTTGTTTTAACTAGATACTACCTAACCATTGCTAGAGAATATACTAGATACTATAACGACTGAACCTAGATTCACACCAAGCCACTAAAACATACCAAAAAAATTTCTCAACCCAACACAACCCTTAACCAGACCTCACACAAAACTTGTTTGCCTCCAGGAAGCCATTTGCACGTGCGAAAGCTCAAAAATCTAGGAGCCAACTTCCATGTTGTGAGGGAGGAAGCTTTAGCACCCACAACAGATAGTCTAAACCAATCGCCACTAGTTCCCTATGAGCAACCAATGCCATCCCTTTCAAATCCAACATGAAGGGGTAGTATTTTATTACCTCTCCTGGCACATAGAGAAATCTCATATCTCGTGGCCTAGGAATTCCCATTCCAGGGGACGCTACATACAATGTAGCCTCCAGCCCCACCAACAAATCCACATAGAAGAGCCTTTTTAACAGTACCTTGGCCTCCCTTTTTCCCATCCTTATTTCTAAAATTGAAGCCAAGAACCATGAGATTATGTTAGTGTCAACCTTGTATGACTCATCATCCTCCAGAAAGCTCTTCCCCAATATCATCTTCATCACAAATAGAATGAGAGTGTCATACTTCTTTAGAATTCTCTTGAGGCATTGGTCTATAATTGACCCATAGAATGCCATCTACCTGTCAAAACTCATCAAGTGAATTGGAGTAACAACCCCAATAATTATTAGGGTTTATGAAGACATTCTAGCCACAAATTTTGACCTCTCATCCATGGTTACCTAGTGTAGCAAAACAACCCTACACACTCCTCACCACAAAAATGCAATTGTCACAACGATAAATGAAATGAAAACCCTAACAAGCCATAAATAATGCATGGATCAATGCCACATTTTCACACCATTATGGAGCTAGCATGTATTCACCATGTCATGCAAGGGGCCAACCCATCACCATGGCCAAAACAATAGTTTGCACATATAAAAAAAATTATCAAATTCCAACAAAGGCAGTGACATGATAGCCCAAACTCCCAAATGTGAGCTTTGTATATCACCTAACGATTTCATTATTGCATGGATATTATGGATATATTTAGCAACAACCATTACATGTCACATCTTCAAAGCCAACCCTACACTGCCCAACCTAGTTAGTAGTCCCTAGAAAAAAACACCATCACCGAGGTGGCAAGCATGAAGTCTACGTAACATTGCCAAGTGTGACTGTCAACAGAATTGGTTGTATGCCTACTAACTGAAGGAAACCTAGCCTTTCCACAATAGAATGTGTACAAATACGCCCTCCCATCTACCCACTGGTTCCTTATAGAACATTTAAATCTCCAACTCTTTTATAGTATTACCATCATCCCCCAAATTCGATAACAAATCTACCTTAGACTTACCTTCATGAAGGATGTAAGATACATAAACCGAATTAAAACTTTCCATTAGGCCCAAAGCCACTTCCAATCTGGTGGCCAACTTCCAATTCATCATCTTGTGCGGTCTGAGAGAATTGACAACTAATGATGAGTCACCTTCAATGGCTAGATTCTTTAGCTTCAACTTGACACAACTTCAAACCAAGTATCATAGCTTGCATTTCCACCATATTATTTGTCCACTCTGAGAGATGCACTACCAATTTTCCAATGACCCTCCCACTCCAATATCTGACAATACACCCTGCCCCTAAGACACCCAGGTTTCCATGAGAAGCCCCGTCAAAGTTCAACTTGTACCAACCCAACTCTAGGAGGGACCATTGAATGTTTTTACTCATTTCTTTAGTTTTTGAGCTACCTTCCCCAATAAAAGGAGGGACCACAAAACCATGTAGATTGTAGTGCATCCTTGCATCCCATTCAAAAAATGTGTGCTTCCTAGAGTCAGCCTCCCCAACTCTAGCATTAACTAATTCCACTAAGCAGGCTTCAATCTTGTTCTATAACTATTGAGAGGACACCTCTATATTCTAAAAAATGTGTTTATTCCTTTCTTTCCAAACTTCCCAAATAAGCATAGATGGGCTAGCAATTCATAAACTACTATACAATGCTTGTTTGTGTAGAATTGGCCAACCCAAGAGTGTGTCCAAGAGTTTATTTGGTAGAGCAGTTTACCAATGTAATTTAGCTATCAACCATTGACAACAACTTTGTGTGTAGGGGAAATTCAAAAAGAGGTGATCGCCGGTTTCCTCTTTTTTCTTGCATAGGAAACATCTGGAAGGGCCATAAAACCCCATCTGGAAAATCTGTCAGTAGTGAGCACCTTCCCTTTGGATGTAGCCCAAGTGAAAATTCTAGCCTTTGGCAAACACACCTTTTTCTAACAAAGATTGCTAGGGAGCTTCACCTCCCCATAGTGATGTGTCGAGAGTCTATTGTATCCTTCTTTCACATTATACTCTCCATTTGGAGAGGCACTCCACCTTAAGGTTTCTGAACCAACTCTGTAACAAATATTGTGTACTGCTAACATGCCTTCAAAAGATTCAACCTCACTAGGCTCAAGGCTGAGTCCCCTCACACTCTTCCTCAAATACTTAGGACAACCCTCCACATTTTTGACTACCATGTAATCTCTTACCTTACCCCCCCATTCCTACTTAGTAGTTGTCCTGATGTTCCCAAGCTCGACATTATCAACAAATTTTGGGAATCCTTCCCAAGAGTCTTCCCAGAAAGAGGCAATGCTACTATCCCTAATTTCCCAAGTTAAATAATATGACACAAAATCTCTGCAACTGCATATGAAGTTCCAGATCCTAGACCCATGGTGAAGAAACCTGGAGGTAAAAATTCTATTTTCATTTGCATCCAAATATTTAGCCCTTAGGATCTTTTCCCATTTGAGATATTTTTTGGTATGGAGAGCCCAAACCAACTTGGTTCCAAATGCTTTGTTCTAGTAGAGTAGATTCTTCAAGCGAGTCCCATCTCTCTCCTTGCTTTCAAAGACCTTCTCCCATTTTACCAATAGATATATGTGTTGATCTGAATTGCCCTGCCTGATTTTTTTTCATTTTCCTATTTAGTACTTTACACGCCCACGCCAACATAGGAAGACAAGAAGACAAATATGTTGACAACATAGAGATCACTTATTTAAGTTTTGTGAGGCACCCAGCCCACGACAACCATCTACATTTCTAGGAGGTGATCTTATCAACAACCTTCTCCATGATGGTCTCCCAAATTTTTCCAGATTGAACCCCCTTGGCAAGAGGGAGACCAAGGTACTTGCAAGGGAGCTTCCCTTTCTTAAATTTTAGTATTCATAGGATCTAATTCTCCCTCTGAACAGGTGTGTTGAAGAAAAATACTTTTGATTTTGCTAAACTGATCTCCTGACCTGAAGCTAAGGAATATTTGTCCAAAATTTTTCGGAAGTGCCTCACCTCCCTCTCCTGAGCATTACCCATCAGCATGGTATCATCTGCAAACTGTTGATGAGTGACAATAGGCAGCCCAGTTGTGATTTGCACCCCCTCCACCCTGCCACTCCTCCAAGCGCTTGAGATAGATCTCCCAAGGGCCTTCACTATTATAATAAAAAGAAAGTGGGAGATGGGGTACCCGTGTCAGCCCATGAGAGAAATTGAAAAAACCTTCCGGGGAACCATTCAACTAAATAGAAAATTTTGGGCTCGCTATCCAACCAAAAATCCAATCCAACCATTCCCTGTTAAAACCAAAGGCATCCAAAATCTTGAAAAGGAAATTCCAATTGACCTTATCGTATGCCTTTCGTATGTCGAGTTTGATAAGCATGGCTTGCTTTTTCATAGATTGTATGGAATGAATTTCCTTCTAAGCAATTATAACACCATCAAGATCAATCTACTAGGCACAAAACCAATTTGTTCTTCTGAGATGATGTATGGCAATATTTTTTGTGTCTTGTTTGCTACTGCTTTGGAAAGGACCTTATAAATGGTGTTACATAGAATGATCAACCTATATTCTTTGAGGGACTTGGGCTTTTCCTTTTTTAGGAATTAAAGCAATGAAGGTATTGTTAATCTCTTTAAGTACCCTGCCAAAAATTTTGGAATCTTCAATTGCCTCCATTATATCCTTTCCCATTATGTCCCAACACTTTTGAAAAAATCCCGTAGGGAACCAGTCCGGACCCAAAGCCTTGTCTGGATGAATTTGGAAGAGTGCATCTTTAACTTTTTGCTTTGTAAATTTGTTGTTCAACATGTTTTTTTGAGCTTGTGTGACTGTTTTGGGGATTCATTCCAGAATTTCCTGTTGCGCACCAAGGTTGGACCCTAACCATTCATTCAGAAGATTCTTGAAGAAATCCACTTTGGTGGACTCCACATCCTCTATCTTGTCAAAAACCCTGCCATCACTTGTTTTGATACTTGTTATTCTATTTATCTCCTTGCGTAACTTGGTCGAGTTATGAAATAACTTTGTATTATTGTCACTAGCGGTAAGCCATAATTCGCTGGACTTTTATCTCCAGAAGATTTCTTCTTTTTCCAAGACTTCATTCATTTTCTTTAATAGATCCTTTTCTTCGAAGAAGCAGTGATTGTCCATCCCATTTTTTATTACATTTTATGACAACTCAAACAAAGCCTCCTCCGTTTTTATGTTTTTTTTTGAATATATTGTTGAAGCAATCTTTATTCCAACTCTTCAAATTTTATTTAATTAATTTTAATTTGGTGATAATGTTAAACATATTTGAGCCCCTGGGTGTGTAGTCTTCCCATCGACACTTTATGAGATGAAGAAAATTTGGATCCCTATACCACATATTTTCAAATTTAAAAGGAAATCTTGTCGACCCCCTTTCTCCCACAATCTCCAGGGCAATAGGGAAGTGATCTTGGGCCCAAACCTGGTATAATATTTCTCTCCAAGGTAAACGAAAAGAGGCTTAAGTCACCTTTGAACAGGAATCTATCCATTTTTTCTACTATACTATAGAACCCACTCCTCCTATTTGTCTAGGTTTACTGGCCATTTCCTGTTTGCACATCTATCAACATATTTATTTCAACAAAGCTCTCAAAATCTATCTAAGACTGTAACTTTCTTGCCACACCACCTTTTTTATCAAACATTTTTAGGATTGCATTAAATTCCCCACCCAACACACAAAAATCAAAGGTCGAGTTTCCAAAAATATTATCCAATTCATTCCAAATTTTCCTTTTTTGAATGCATTTATTAGGCCCGTATACATTGATTAATAGAAAACATAGATTAGAGGCGAAGCTCCTTACCTTACATGCAATCCAAAATCTGCTAGCAGCCACCTCCTCCACAAGGACATATTGTGGTATCAAAAGGATCAAGAGCCTTCCTGAAGGCCCCTCCTCATTGACCCCCAATATTTTCCAATGATTCATCTTCTTGCCAAAGTTGATCCTTTCCTGTTCGCCAAGCTTGGTTTCTTGCAGCAAGCAAATCTCCACCTACATTGATTCCATTTGATGCCTAATTAGGCATCATTTCTTAGGGTTGTTTAAGCCCCTAACATCTCAAATCACAATTTTCATGGTTGGGGGATCGCCCTTCCCTACTTTTAACATCTCATTGATCCTAAATTTCCCATTTGCTTCTCCATCCCATTTAAGATTTTCCTGGTTTGGAATTCTCCCATGCCTCTTGCAATCTCCATAGTTGGGAGAGGTTTTGAGATTATCCTTTAGGCCAATGCTCAATTTCCTAGGTTCACCCTACTCCTGGAGTGATACTCTTTGCCTCTTACATGATTTCTGGACTAAGACCGTATCCTCTTGATCGAAACTAACATTATCTAGATGTGGCCAAGTGGTCTAGTCCTCAAACAACTCAACATCACCAATATTGAGTGATTTACTCTTAGCAGCCTTGGCCAATTCCAATAGCTATGTTCCTACCTCCATGAGAGAGTTATGGTCCTCTTTTCTAATCTTGTTTCCTAGGAAATCAATGGCTTCAACCACTTTTTGCTCGATCTCCCTCTTTTGTTCTTCTAACACCACTTGGCCCACTCCCTATGTGATGTCATTTCCTAGCTCAGTAGATCCTTCTTCTTGAGTTGGATTCAATGGTCCCTTCATTGATGTCCCCACTAAGGAACCAGTCATGCCTTCTTGGTCCTAGGTGTGAGGAGTGAGTTCTTGATTTCCTGATGAGGGTTGATTGCACTAGCCTAGAGTCTTTATTAGAAAATTGTTAGGGTATATATTCAAAGTCAATGGTTGCACCCAATTCCCCTAATCTGTGAAAATTTCAATCTTCCACCAAGTTTGACTATTGGGTTTTCTCTCCACATAGATTCTGATATATGTGCTTATACCGTCTGGATCTAGTCTTTCCTCCGCACACACAAAATTTCCCAAGCGGTTTCTACTGTCTTCCAAGATGCTTGGAGCCCAAAATTCCAATGGAAGATTAGGCAGTTTATACTAGCCCTAGATCCTATCCAGTCTATGGTGGAATGGATTAGAGCCTATCCTCCATCTGCATATGTAGAAACCACAACCATCCATGATCCAAATTCTATTTTCAATTTCCTCCCTAATGTTCTTTGTAGGGTAGATTACCATAAAATAGCCTTACGTCAAGGATTTGAACTCCAAATCATCCCCCCATTTCTTGTGCCACCACCACATGAAGCTATCCCAATTGAGCCTCATTCCATACCACCCAACAATAAGCCCCAACCTCTTTATTTGATCCTTCTCTACCTAGAGTTTGTTTGAACTCAATACCATGGTTCACCCATGACCAGTGTTTGGCCTTTCACCAGTACCACTGTCACTCCTGAATTCCTCTGACCACATTCTCCTAGTTGAAGGATTGATATTTTTCACTTTACCCCCATTCCTTGGATCCCTTTCAGGATGGCAGTCTCCACCTAGATTTTGCATAGAGGATCTTGTCCCCTTGTTTGCGTTGTATCTTTTGTTGTAACCACACAAATACCCCTAATTCAAGGGATTTTTCTACCCTTGCTACCCCCGACAACCATTCCATCTGTTTGGCCATTGTCAAAATTTTGAATTGTTCCACTTGTTTCGTTGCTTCCAAAGCTCATTGCTTGCACAATTTCTTAGTTGATCTAGGGACACCTTCATTTCTGCCTCATGCGCCCAATTCATCTAATGAAATCCTTCATTTGTTGCCTCTTCATGTGTCTTCTTGGCCACCTCCTGAACTTCATTACCATTGTTGGGGTTTTCCAGACCTGTAAATTTTTGCTCCTGCACTACTTCCTCTCACGCCATTCTATAAATACTAGTTTTTTAAATTATTATTTTTATTATATATTTAATAATATTTATTATCGACATCATTATGTAATTTATTTTTTAATTTATTTTTATATTTAATCATCATTTTTTTATGTACTTATTTATTTATATATATAAATAATAATATATTTTTATTATATTATTATCAATATATAAACTACTCAATTTATTAACAAAGAAATAAAATATTTTACTTTTCCCAAACATTCAGTATATTTTTGAAATAAAAATAATTATAAGGAATATTTTTAATTTCCCTGATAATTTAACTTAATAGAATAGCCATAAAACACTGAAATCACATCATACATGATGCACAATTATGAATGCTACTACATGTGCATGTGAATGCCTCGGGATTCCATCCTACTATTAATTTATCAAGTAGCTAGGATACCCCTACCTCAACCATGTTCTCACCTTCAACATGTACCCGCACTCAGTCACACTCAATCGCACATCAATAGGTTAGTCCTTCAAAACCATAGCCTAAGCACATACAAGCAATTAAACTCATAATCAAAACATGTTAATTATTTCCATTTCAATTTCAATTTCAAGTTCAAGCATTGAAAATAACATCTAATTTAAAAACACATTTATCCATAATCAAACAATCATAAGGTAATCAACCAATATTCTTATCTAGTTCTATTTATTTATTAATTAAGTTTATGCAAGAAAAATGAGATGTGACATTCTTCCCCACTAGGAAGAGACATTGTTCTAATGTATTATTATACATACACTATAACATGTAAGAGTATAACATTGATGCAACATAGAAAAAAGAACTATCTCAAAATTAAGCACTCAAATGAGGAAAAAGAACAGTCCATATCCTCAGCATTCTACCATGTAGGCACTTTCCATAGAAAATTGATTCCATTAGACCTTATATTATACTATATCTTTATTGATAAACTTAACATTGTGTCTATCAATAATTCGAGTAGGATCCACTAGCACCACTCTTGGATCCTCTACAAGCAAGGGTAGGCACACCCAATACATGATTCCTCCAAACATGCCATATTCACAGATCAATCCTCTAGACTTCTCACAAAATATAGGCACCAAACTCAAAACAAATAATTCTAGGGGTGCACAAGCTAAGTGACCTCTCACCACTAGGTGCACAACCACCTCAAGGATCACCACATTACCTTCACCAGTTTCTCTTGGAACCAATGGTATGAGCCAGCTACTGGGTCCAACATGTTGGAAAAACAAGGATAGACAATTGAGAGGGGGGGTGAATTAGTTATCCCAGAAATTTAAACCTTTTCTAACTTAACTTATCCTTAATCACATATTTGATGAAATAGAAAGTAACTATAAGCAATTAACACATCAGAGAGACAAAGAACACCAAGATTTTTACGTGGAAACCCTGTTAGGGGAAAAACCACGGTGGATGTTAGTCCACAAGATTATACTCTGCTAAAACTATAATGAAAACAATAAGGGGAATGCACATGCATTCAGGAACACTGCCTAGAGCTCACTACTCAATTACAAAAGAGGACTCATTGTCCAACAATAGGGTTTGGATTAAAAATTTGGAGGGTATGAACTGAGAAAATAGCTTCTTCACAAGCCTAATTACAGTTCCAATTAAGCTCAACACTTCTTCACACTTCACACAATCTTCTTCACACTCTGCTTAGTAAAGATATTCGCACATACACACATTAGAGCACATGAAGCACACTTTCCACCGATCACACAATCGCTCTTATATATCCGCTACAAGAGATTCCATCGCAACTTAGTTAGCCAAGAAAATAAAATGTATTTGCAATGTCGGCCCAAATTTACAATTAAATTTTTAATGCATATCCACCAAGGTCAGCCACAACATAGTGGAGACCCAAATTAATTTCTCCAACACAAAAATACTTAAATTAATTCCACCTCAAGGATCCACAACATGCTACCATCAACATGTCAGCCAGAAACATGAAAAACCAAACATGAGCACAAAGATCTTCAACCATGAGCTCACCAATTAATGTGGACATACCACAAAGATAGAGAATGAACTAGAGACATCTGAGAACACCAAGAAACAATAGAGAATCATTCGCAACAACTGAGATGACTAGAATCACACAATCTTCATTCAGGAACACTAACAAAGACCACAAAAACACTGTCAAACCACAACACACTCAAAAATTCACGCAGACTTCTGAAACTTTTGGTAGATGATCTAGACATACTCAATAATAAACCCTTTAATCCACATTAGCTAATATTTTACATAGAAAACAAAATTCCTTCATGACCTACACAGTTCCACTAGGAACCTGAAACACTTTTCCTTATAATTTTCTCAATATCCTCGACATATACAACAAAAGATACACCAAATGCTAATAGTGTTAACATCAATGACAACCACATATCAGCAACACATCCATAGTATCCAACAATCTCCCCCTTTGGCATTGATGGCAACACATTATGTGAAAAATACCATCAACCCAACATGCTGACTTCTTTTGCACTTCATTTCTAAAAAGATTTGTCATGTTGCTCTTCTTCCCCTAAGATATTTTTCACATTACTCTTCTCCCCCTAAGATATTTTTCACATTACTCTTCTCCCCCTTTGACTTCAATGGAAAAGGTAACTATGACCTTTCCATATGTTCTGAACCACATATCTGCACATCTGACTACTCCCCCTGAGTAGCAGCCTCAGAAACATCAATCCAGATCATAATATATCAATGAGGCTCACGGATTGATGCAAGAAAATGCATCATTTAGTTCTTATCAGGAGGGGTAATTACCCCTAGCATTCCTCTGAGATACTCAAAAGTATCTTTTGGCAATGGCTTAGTAAATATATCTGCAATCTATTCTTTGGTAGTTACATACTCTAGTCTGACCTCTTTTTCATTTACTTTTTCCCTCTGAAAGTGAAACTTGATTGATATGTGTTTTGTCTTCGAGTACAGTACCAGATTCCTTGATATATTTATTGCACTCTCAACAATCTTTCTTAGTCTTTTTCTATAGCATCGATATTCCTTTCCCTTTGTGGAGTTACCTAGGAAGATCCCTTCATCGCTTCTAGCATCAAACTTTCCTATATCATCATCTCTCCTGATATAACATTTGCTTCCAAATATCTTGAAATACTTAACAGTAGGCTTGTAACCGAACCATAATTCATAAGGGGTCTTACCAGAATTACCATTCACATTTACCCTAATAATTCAAAGAACACATCCGATTAGCAAGCTTCACTCCGGTGTCGAGACACATTTCCTTCCATCATCATTGTTCTGGCAACATCCAAAATTGTTCTATTCTTTCTTTCTGCAACTCCATTCTATTGAGGGGTTCAAGGAGCAGATAACTATCTTTTAATTCCATGTTCTTCACAATAAGAATTGAACTCTTTTGAAATAAATTCTCCACCTCTGTCAGATCTTAGGCACTTGATTTTCAAACCTTTTTCATTTTCTGCCATAGCCTTGAAACTTTTGAACTTGTCCAATGCTTCACACTTTTCTCTTAAAAAGGAAACCCAAATCATTCTAGAGTAATCTTCAATGACCAACATAAAATACCTTTCTCCATGAATACTTCTAACTCTAGAGGGACCACAAAGATCAATATGTAGCAGTTCTAGCACATTATTTGAATGAAATTGTTTGCTTTGGAAGGAGACTCTAGTTTTTTTACCCATCTGACATTCTTGGCAGATTACATTAGTAGGCTTCACTAACCTAGGTAGATCTCTTACTGCTTGAGTAGAACTTATCTTGATAATGTTGTCAAAGTTTACATGACACAACCTCCTATGCCACAACCAAATTTCATCTATTTGAGCAATTAAGCAACTTCCACTAGTAGTATTCAAGTAAAAAATATTACCTTTAGTTTGCACACTAGTAGCAATCATGTTTCTAAAACTCCCAAGAAACTTGCATTTTCCATTCTTGAACTACATATCATATCCCTTGTGTACAATATGTCCAATACTTAACAGGTTATACTTTAGGCCTTCAACATAGAGAACATCATTAGTGTTTTCCTTACCACCAAGGCTAATAGAACCTCTTCCATGAATCACACAAGCATTGTTATCTCCAAATCTTATAACCCCACCATCATACTTCTCTAGACTCACAAACTTGCTTTTATCACCGGTCATATGATGTGAGCATCCACTATCAATGACCCACTCATCTTTCTCCTCAACTCGGGCTGTAATAGATTTCTTATCTTCAGTAGATTCAATAGGCACATGTTTATTTTCAATGGTAGCAATGAAATCCCATTCATCTTCATTTCCATTATCTTTATCAGACTCATCATCAGTTATTGCTTCTTCAACAAAGTAGCATTTCTTTTGGAATCTAGGTTTTCTAGGCTTAGACCTAGGAACTCTTTTAGGACATCTTGATGCAAAATGACCTATCTTATTGCATGAAAAACATTTAATAGGAAATACATCTTCATAATTACCTTTTCCTCTTCCTTCTTTCTTTGCAACCAGTGCTTCCAGTTCTTGTACTTCTCTTTCTTGGTCTTTGAGATGTTTCAATTCTTCATCATATTTAGATATCTTTCTGGAGCTCTCTCCTGGACTGTATCTTTTCCTGTAACTTCTAGATATAGTAGCTTTGAATGCAAATTCATTTTTTGGTGTAGATTCACCAAATTCACTTATTTCAAAATTTGAAAGCTTCCTTATTAGTGTATCTCTTGTCATCTTGTTTACAGACATAAATTACTCAATAGCATGAACCTTCATTTTGTAAGGAGGCAAGGATTTGAGTATCTTAGCCACAATTTCTTCCTCACTGAACCACCGACACATTTAATACCTAGCACTATTTCATTTACTCTCTACATAAGAGAAGTAATATTTTCATCTTCACCCATCTTCAGATTCTCATACTTGCCTTTTAAGCTCTATAGCTTACCCATCTTCACCTGTGTATCTCAATCATACAAGGTTTCCAGCTTTGTCCAGATCTCATGAGTTTTCTGCAAACCTATCACATTAGCCATCTGATCTGAATCTGTTAGAGTGCTCACCAATGCTTCCATAGCTCTGGTATTATTCTTAGCATCTTTGATTTCATCAGCAGAGGAGGGACCATTCTGAGGAATAGTATATTGATCTTTTGTAATCTTCCAATAAGCATCACCAATGCACTACAGATGAAACTGCATCTTGAATTTCCATAGTGAGTAGTTGGTGCCATCAAGTCTAGGATTGTCCTTCTTGAATGTAGCCATCCCATATCACCTCAAGTTGTTAGACTTCTTCAAAGGAACAAGCTATGATACCAATTGTTGGAAAAACAAGGACAAATAACTGAGAGGGGGGTGAATCAGTTATCCCAAAAATTTAAACCTTTTCTAACTTAACTTATCCTTAATCAAAGATCTGATGAAAGAATAATTAACCATAAGAAATTAACACATCAAAGAGACAAAGAACACCAATATTTTTACGTGGAAACCCTGTTAGGGGAAAAATCATGGTGGATGTTAGTCCACAAGATTATACTTTGCTAAAAGTATAATGAAAACAATAAGGGGAATGTACATGTATTCAGGCACACTGCCTAGAGCTCATTGCTCAATTACAAAAGAGGACTCACTGTCCAACAATAGGGTTTGGATTAAAAATTCGGAGGGTATGAACTAAGAAAATAGCTTCTTCACAAGCCTGATTACAGTTCCAATTAAGTTCAACACTTCTTCACACTTCGCACAATCTTCTTCACACTTTGTTCAATAAAGATATTCACACATACGCACATCGGAGCACACGAAGCACACTTTCCACTGATCACACAATCGCTCTTATATATCCACTACATGAGATTCCAACGCAACTTAGTCGGCCAAGAAAATAAAATGTATTTGCAATGTCGGCCCAGATTTACAATTAAATTTTTAATGTGTATCCACCAAGGTCGGCCACAAAATAGTGGAGACCCAAATTAATTTCTCCAACACAAAAATACTTAAATTAATTTCACCTCAAGGATCCACAACACGCTACCATCAACATGTCAGTCAGAAACATGAAAAATTGAACATGCGCACAAAGATCTTCAACCACGAGATCACTAATTAATGTGGACGTACCACAAAGATAGAGAATGAACTAGAGACATTTGAGAACACCAAGAAACAATAGAGAATCATTCACAACAATTGAGATAACAAAAAACACACAATCTTCATTCAGGAACACTAACAGAGACCACAAAAACACTATCAGACCACAACACACAACAAAATTCATGTGGACCTTTGAAACTTCCAGTAGATGATCTAGACATACTCAACAATAAACCCTTTAATCCACATCAACTAGTCTTTTACATACATAACAAAACTCCTTCATGACCTGCACAGTTCCACTAGGAACATGAAACACTTTTCCTTATAATTTTCTCAATATCCTTGACATATACAACAATAGATACACCAAATGCTAATAGTGTTGACATCAATGACAACCACATATCAGCAACACATTCATAGCATCCAACAATCTCCCAACACAACAAACCATAATCCAACAAGGTCCTACTCAAGTATTTCCACAATAGCTATGTACTCTATCTAGCTACTAACACAATTAATGGCAAGGCACACAAGCTTGCCAACCCTTCCTCGGCACAAGAATAGAAACAACACTACCTCACCTCCATGCACACCAATATCATGTCTCTCTTCCTACTAAGGTACACTCGCAAGTTTCTTCTTCAGTGCTATTTGGAGAAAGCAAGGATTTTCTAACCACACTAGCTCCTCAAGGTGAAACTAGAAATAACATGAGGTTTTATAGAGGCAAGAATCTAGGAAAATACCTTTGAAAAACATAAGATCTCCAACAACAAGGTTTTGCATTTGAAATAATTGAACAAAAAGCATATGATAAAAAGTCAAATCTTCACCATCATGACACTCACCATGACCCTCCTAAGGGTTTAACAACCCAACAAGATCATTGAATCAGAATTAGAAGGAAGACTAATGACCACTACAAGTTTCAACCACTAATTATTCTCAAGATAACCAATTCCTCAAAATAGAACTACATCTTTTTCTAAACTTAAGCTAGGAACACCACTAAACAACCAAGGAGAAACTCCCAAAACCCACCAAATCAACCTCAATTGGTAACTTAACAAGGTAGGCATAAATAATGTATGTAACAAACATAGCAATATGTGTTGACCACTTACTAACACACCTTCATATCCAAATGACTCAATGTACATCTTCACGATATCAAATAACATGGATTTCATTTCCCAAGACACCTCAACAAACACTTGACTAAAGAAAAGGCACTCAAAAACATGGTCACAAGACCACAAAAAGAAAAGCCAAGATAAGCAAGAGCACACACAATTCATGGAATAAATCTAACTTAACCATCTAATAGAAAATATATTTAGGCACGATGCAAACATAATTATCCACACATTTAAACTCACTCAAAGATCGTAAAATTTCATACAAAACTCTCATACAAAGATTTGAATATACTCCACTCAATTCCAAGCACAAATATATTCATACACACAGAAGTCACTCAAAGCTAGAAACCATATGAATACAAGTATTTCACAATAAGTTTTAAATACCACACATCATCCACTTCTATTTTATTATGAACAATAGTTTTGATGAAATTTATTCTAATTTACACAAACACCAAGACTTAGCACATTCTCTGTCATCTACTCCCATGTACGTTTTATCAAAGTTTCATAATGAACATGATAGGAAACAAACATAACATATAACAAGATCAACAATTTCAAACATTTAGAATAGCCACCACAAAGATAAAGTACAAGTCAAGAGGGAGAATTATCGACTCCAACATTAAATCATAAAATGTGCACAATAAAACAATAAGTCAAGTGTGACCAAGGGTCACAAGCTAGATAGATGGAAAATTTGGTGACTAGACCACACATAAGAAATATTAAAAATTCAATGTCGATTCATAATCAACAATTTAGAGAATTCCTCAATAACCAAAATACAACATTAAATGGGAAAATCATGATCACATGAACTGAGTGACTAAGGCTAGCCACATGTAAGGGAGTAATGGCTTTATGACACCTTGGGGTTACTACATCCAAATCGCATTAGAAAGAGTATACTAAAAAAAAGCACAATTCTCCAAATTCTATTAACTATTCCAATGAAAACCTCATTTAAGTAAATACACTTCATCTAGACATTATCACATTATAATGCAAGAAAGCATATGCAACGTTCACTATGTTATCTACACATTCTATCTACACAGGGTAGGGATCCAAGTACCACTTTCACAAGGAATTAACAATCACAATGCAATGACACACACCTTATTCACATCGTACATCATTGCCACATGTTAAAAAAAATGGCATCCATGTCATTCACATGACACATTACAACCGAAGTTCCAAGAAAAACTAGCATAAGGCTCCTAATAAATATAATCTTTTAATCAATTAAACATGCATCCAATGCAAGAGGAAAGACAATACCAAATACCTATCTAGGTTCTTATGAGGATCCTAGAGATAACATGATTTGGGGACATAAGTCATTGACCCAAATATTCTGATATGGCAATGCAACATTCCATTCATGCACTTACATGATCACTTTACACATATGATGATACTTCACTAAGGATATAGTATGAACAATTTACTATAGGCAACATTACCATAAGATCAGAGTCTTACAATTGAATCATATGACATACCCACATTACTTTCAATACATAAGTCACATAAGACATTCCATAGTGCTCAATCATGAGCCAAGAAATTACCACCTAATTTCAATTACATGCATTCATATACACATATGCAAGGAGAACACACTAAAATGTAGGAAAAGGGGGTCCTAGGTCCTAAATTCAAAGAACCTAAGATATAAGGGGCCTTTTCCAAGATTTCATTAGAATACCAACCAAAAATCCAAGAGATTGACTTTCAACCTCAATGCTGAGTCAATCAAACCTGGGTTGGTGAACTCATTAGGGCCTTAGGATGATTAGGAATTATCTAGAAATGATTTGAAATGATGAAACTAATTGAACTATATGACCTAATATGTAAAATGAAAATTCATGAAGATCAATAGATTGCAATAGCACTTTGCAATCATATTTGGGAGATATCAGATGGGATGTACCTGTCACCAAAATTTGATTCCAGCATGTGCAGAGGGATTGGTTCACCCCTAGGTGAATGGGTCTTTGAATAGGATTTTGTATAGGAGTGAATTTACAACCCTTACGCAAATTCCTCTTTTGCATACCTTCACTTTAGAAAATAAAATATGAAGGAAAAATTCTACATGACCCAACTACCTTCCTTCCACTTGGCATCTGTCTCTTGTGTCGGTGAGAGAATATTTGATTAGAACGCGCATGCGGGATACAGATTTCCACATGACACACTTACATCCCTAACGAATTCCTGCATTTGAACCTAGAAGAGGTGTTACACTTTCAAGTGGGGTCTATTTGTAACATCCCTCTTCAACTAACCGAACCCGAATATGGCAGATTCTTCCTTCTTCAAATTCATCCATTCTTCATTCGATCTGTCTCTTTTTGCATTCTCAAGAACCTCAACTTTATTCTCTTTGCATTCTTCACTCTCAACAACACTTCAACACTCCATTGCAGTAACAACACTCCATCAATTCTACAAAGCAAGTGTGAAGCAATCCATTAGCAATGTGGGCTTGGGGTATTGCGAGTCTCCCCTTTCTAGGTCTATATTCTCCTCCATTGACTAGTGAGATTTTGGGTGGAGGTGGTAACATTTCACTCCTCTCCTTTGTGATTTGGTTGAGTATCACTTTACTATTTTGTATTGTTTATTGCATCTCTACTTTCTTTACTTCTTTATCACTTATTACTATCTAGTTTCTACCTGGTTGTCCGTGGAGGTGGAAACACCAAAACGAGGGTCTAATTGAGGCAGACCCCTATACAACCCCTATATTTTCCCCCTCTTTCTTGTGTGTAGGTGGACATGCATTTGGAGCTAGCTGGCGAACGTGCATCCTTGTGAGATCCTCTTTGTCACCTTAGCTCTCATTTACTTTTTTTATCACTTTAGTTTCTATTTCATGTATCTACTTATTTTTTTTTTACCGTCAAGATTAGTTAGCTAGGTTGTAAGCTTGTTTTTGAGTAGTTTGTATTGTGTTCACTATTTCCTAACCATATAGATACCAATGTGCCTGAGATATTCCAACGCACCATATTGACGTTCCAAAACTGTGTTGTCATCCTCAGAAAGAGAGCTATTTGAGGCACAATACCGACTCTGAAAACTAGATCGCCTAGCCTAAACTTAAGTTTAGATCTGTAGAGTGATTGAAGTACTTTATAGTCATCATCATTCTTGACCTCTATCTGAAACACCCCTTTAGAGTGAGGTAAGTTAGGGTAGCTCTCCGCTCTTAGCTCTCTGTGACCTGGAGCCTTGATGTGGTTGGTCCCCCTCTCTTACATTTTTGGTGAACCCGACGTGAACCATTTTGGTTTCATCTTGCAGTATTGAAAGCTCCTTTCCTTGTGTTCTAGGAGAGTTTTAGGTGTGAGTGTTGTGGGGCTTTTTTCCTCACAACCCAACCTACGACCCCTAGTAAGCATAGTTGGAAGGTTCTATAAGTGTTGCATAATGAAACCTTGATTAGGTCACTGTCCTATTATACGACCTTTGGGGGACTTCGTGAGAGTATCATTTAGTGCACGCAATGGCCTCTTTTCTGTATCAACCTATCCCCTCTATGTAGCCTATGAGCAGTGGTACATGTATAACCTTCACCTCACAGGATCTGCCGATGGGCTTTAATAGGGAACCATCTCCTCTCTACATCCCTGCACGAATCAACGGGAACACTGTAGCAGGTTTTCTCGTTGATATGAAATCTCAAGTGAATATCATAATTGAGGACATCATGCTAATTAAATTTCTACATAAATATGGGTACGATGCACTTGTGAGCACCATCCGTACACACAATGGACTTTCCATACCTCCTCTTGGTAGTATTGTTTTATCAGTTCTTATTGGACCTAAATTCGTAAATCTTTTGTTCAATATAATCCCAGGGTTTGAACTCTTTAGAGTGAAGCTAGGTATCCCCTGGTTAGTAGCTATGAACATAGTTCCCTCAGTTGTGCATAAGTGTTTGAAATTAATGCATGAGGGTTCCGTACATGTGATCTACGACACTTGATATAAACCATTGGTTGAACATGGTAGTTATTCCTTAGATTACTTTTGGCTTGCACCCGTTGGTTCTCTTCCACCTATAAAGGACCTCTTGTATCGGACTTATCAAAAGTATAAGAAAGGGTGCTTAGCACCGAGAGTGAGATACCCTATGTCGCCTTATGTTGTTTCACATAGGGCTCTCTTAAAAGCTAACAGTGATGTTGCTAAGGCACATAGAAGGGAAGAAGAGAAGCGCTCTTGAGATCCTTCTTCTTCCTCTTTCGTTGTTCAGCTTGATGGTCCCTCTCACTTCGCTATGGTGCCAGCAGATTTTGTTTCGTGTTTGTGAGAGAATCCTATGGTGCCCTCTAGGTGAAAGCCTAAGCATCCCATGTTCGAGCTTCCTATTATGCCCATGGAGCCTAGGCCCATTCAATATGGCAGAAAGAAAGGGCCCCATGGGGAAATCTTTATGCCCTGGCCTTCGCGGCCTCCTATCGCTCTTGCTCAAAAATTAGTAAATGGGAAGAGGCTCACTACCAAGGCACTAGAGGCAACTCCCCCTGTTATATCTCAACTTGCTCCTCCTTCTCCCGTTCAGGAGCCTGTCCCTTCACTGGAAATAGTTGTGGTGGACACTCCCATGGTTGAGCAGGAATCTTCCGATCCTTCGTAACCTTCATCCTCTAGCTCAAAGAGTTACATAAACTACTTTGCACATGAATAAAAGTGTCTGTGAAAGGCTCTCATGGCTAAGCAAGCCGCCTTGTAGAGGAAGGAAGAGGAGATGACCGCCCTTGCTTTAAGGCCTCCTTATTGTGTCCTCCTCTCTCCTCCCCTCTGCTTCTATTCAACCAAGCTCCATATCACTCTCGACTCCTATTGTGAGTGTTCTTGATCCAAAAAAGGTGCAAGTGTTCATCACTCCTTTAGTTGAGCCACCCTTGTTGATGTCCCTCCCGAACATCCCACCTTTTCTGAAACCCATGGATATGTCAAATACTTCGGTGGTGTCTAATGCGGATTTCTCCTCCTCTTCCTCCATGCCTCTTGCCTTTTCAGTGGGGAGTTCTCATCCCTCAACGAAGAAAAATATGGAGGATGGCCCTTCCAACAATGGAGGGCATAAGAGGAGCCCGCCCTCTCTGAAGGGTGGTCCTATGTTGGTGTGTTCTATCTTAGTGAAGAAACCAGACCCAACTTCCCCTGAGTTCATCACCGCTCCTGAGTCACTCAGTGAGCCTAGCGGTGAATCTCGAGAACAACCCTCTCCATCCATTGAGGTATGATATGGAACTCCAGTGAAGTGCATGCTTAACTCTCTAGATGAATTTTCAGCCTTGTCAGTGATCTTCATGAAGTCGTTGACCATAGCTACACAAGAGCCGAGTGGTGGAGACCTTGTTGGGCCTTCTTCCTTAGACCTTGTTGTGGGAGGTTCGGAAGCTCCTCCCCTTAATATTCCACCATTGTAGGCTCATCCTACTTCCCCTTATGATGATCTAGAATGGGAAGTAGATGACCTCTTGGTCGATGAGTGTTAGGGGGAGGCCTCTTCTTTATCTTTAGATTAGAAGTGTGTGTGTTGTGATGTATTCCCCCATACCCATGCTATGTGTTCCTAGATGACCCTTGTCACCCTTGTTGGTGCTTGGATACAGGAGTGTTTTTTTTGTCGTAAACATTCTTCTATTTTGTGTCATCATTCTTCCATTCATCTAGGTTTCCTTCATGTGAGAGATCTTGAGGGATACCTTCTTGTAGGTCTATGGGCCTGTAAGGCGCATACTTCACGGGGCTTCCTTCATGTGAGATATCTTGGGGACTACCTCCTTACAGGTTTGCAGGCCTATGAGATGCTTTCATCCTACGAGATTTTTCCGTCGTTGGTTCAAGGGCCTTCGATGTACCTTGTGCAACTTCATAGTTTTATGGGGCTATGGAGTCGTTTGTTTTAGCCTATGCTTTTGAGCTCACCAGATCATGGTCTACTTCCTTGATCGTTCAAGTATACATCCCTAACCCTACTAACTCTTCGATCTACTTTACTGAAGCACTCATCAGTATTCATGCTCGCTAAAGTGGGGGAAAATGATAAGATTGAATTTACACCCCTTACGCAAATTCCCCTTTCACATACCTTCACCTTAGAAAATTAAATCTGAAGGTAAAATTCTAAATCACCCAACTGCCTTCCTTCCAGTTGGCGTCTG